>JBBPBX010012774.1:30440-53497 GCA_038048925.1 Garcialebias charrua | reverse complement strand
TAAGTTCAGCTCTGTGACTACCTCTCTTGCAATCTCAGAGCTGTGCATTGTTTACCACCACCCTCCTTCATTCCTCAACCAGTTCACACATGGCACTTTCAATTCAAACTTTATTTAGACAGGTTAATCCCATTGAGCCTCGAGGACTCATTTACAAGAGAGACCTGGAGACCCCACTGAAGCAGGAATGAAGCCTTGTTTATACTTCATGCAAGACGTGCGGCTGCGACCAGCGATGACGTAATTACGTGTGTGTCACCGACCTCACTGAGTGTTTATACTTGGAAAAGACGTGGGGGATACATTATAGTAATCCCTCCCTCCCACTGCATACGTCACGCGCACTCCCATTGCATGTTTTATCAGGACAAACGGATTTAATATAATGATAGGCTCCATTACCTCGATTTGTGAGTCAATTATGTTGGCTGTTGTAATGTTTGTAGTCGTCTCCCGGTATTTAATGTATGTGTCCAGCCACTGCAAAGACAGGTATAACGGAGGAACTGGATTGGTCGTGGAGCGCCGCTGTGGTCGTGGAGACTGAGTCGCGACGCATGGAGGAATGTTTTGTGACACAAAATGTATTAAATTCTCCTTCGTTCCTGATCTGTAGTCGGACTTTTCTTTAGTTTTTTCGCCAAAAGTCACGTGATCGCTTTCTCCTCCGCTGACTCCATGCATTAAAACCGCAAATAAAGACAACAGTTCAGCACGCGAGCGGAAAGCTATTTGTTTTTGTTGTGTGACGTCAAACAGTTCTTCTTCTACGGTAGATTTCTTCTTCTACACCTTTCTTGCAACATATGCACAGGTTTTAGAGGGTACTGCCTCCTGCTGGTCCGTAAAAGAACAGCACTTTGCCATGCGCCGCCGTGGGACAACTATAAACACAGAGGCGACACTGTAAACGCATTTCGCCGCACGGCACAGTGCACGCGCAGTGCGCGCGCTCCAGCCTGCGCACCAAAGCGCGAGTCTAACTCAGCCTTTACTGGGGGCAATGTATAGGACGACTGTCACCAAGGGGATCGCAGCGGGAGTGCAGACGGAAGTTGCGCAACTTTTTTTCACTCAACGGGGGGGGGTAAAAGACATGCGACAAGAAGTATAAACCAGCCTTAAGGTAGAGCCCATTGCACTGTGCGAAAAGGGGAAAAACACACACACACACTTAAGTAATACCCACACTGTTGAATTCTCATGCACTGACTAAACAACAGCAACATGCCCTGCTGTTAAACAAAACAAATACCCCCCCACCACCAGCTCTGTCTCATGCCCACACATAAATACTGTACAGAGTTACTGGACAAAGCCACTGTGGCATTGTGAGATTGGGGTCCCCTCTTTGTGAGTGAGTGTGAATATAAATAGGGCAAGTCCATTCAGGTCTGTGAAAAGGGGTCTGATGCTGAGAGCCTTCAGCGCAGTCTATGGCAAGCCCTTTTAACATTAAATCGTGAAGTCTGACTATCCGTAATTACATTCTAGATATCTAAAAAGGACTTTTGACTAGTCACAATTACATTTTGACTAGTCAGAATGTTAATTTAAGATATCTGTATTTACATTCTGACTAGTCAGAATAGCAATTCAAGATATCTTAAAATGAATTTTGACTAGTCAAAATGTAATTAAAGATATCTTAAATGACGTCACCCAATTCGTCATTTAAAGTGTCAGACATCCATAATGACAATTCAAGATATCTCAAACGTAATTATGACTAGTCATAATGACGTTTTTAGATATCTTTATCCACAATATTCCTACGCCCCATGATGCCTTGCGCGAATTATGGGAACGACTTCCGCCTGAAGTGAGAGCAGCAGTTAAAGCCCAGTCTACTGGCTGTATTTTTCACTTTTGTTTTTTTGTTTTGTTTATTTCTAATTAATTGCAACGGTTACTTCGTGTTGGGTTAGTGGGTGTTGCTGTCGGGTAGACGTTTGTTCAAAGTGCAGTTTTCACTTCATCCCAAAAATAAGTAAACGTGAAGGATTTATCTCCATCGGAGGAGCTGACAGCTGCACCTCCTCTGCCTGATCTGCTCCCGAAGACGTCGTGTTCAGATCACGTTTTCTCCGGTAAACAAAATATTCTACATAAATCATTTTGTGAAACAATTTCAGAACAATGTGAGAGTATAATTTTCTCTGTGTTGGAGCTGTTGTTTTTTTCTTCATGATTTAGCATTGTCTACTAGCTGTGGTTAGCTTAGCATGTAGCGTTAGCATCTGTTAAAGTATTTACTAAACAAATCTGTGGATAAATAATATAACTACATGTGTGTGTAATACATTTACATATGCTGTGTGTATGTGTATACTGTATGCACACTATATATACAGTATATACATACATACTGCACATACATACTGTACTGTAGTACTGTTTTGATTGTAGGTCCCTGTTACTCTCATGTGAATAAAGCAGTGGGATGCTGTTTGTACAGAAAATATTCCATAACACAAGCTCATCTTTTGGTTATTACTACATTTGTTCTATTGAAATATTTATATTTTCAGGAAGGCCTGCACACAAGTCACAGACTGGTCTCCCACGCTGAAGTTGACAGACACACTTACTCTGAGACGCAGGAGCAGAAGAACAAGTAATGACACAAGCACCTGGCACAATAATTCAAAAATATTAAAGTAAATCTAAGATAAAATTACTGAAATCAATATAAAATTGAACATTACAGTATATCTTTGTGAATGAGTAAAAAATGTAGGAGCAACTGTATTTATTCTTTCTACTTTGAGTAGCAAACTTGGTCTTATTTTAGACTTTGTGATGCAAACATGACAGTTTTATTCTTTTTTTAAGGTACAGACGAGTGAAGGGCCAAGTTCCATCGTCTTGGATTCCGGAGGGGTTTGCTGCTTGCTCCAGTCGTCCAGTGGTCGTCCAGTGGTCCCACATGATTAGGAATCTGTTCCAGTTTGTTTAAAATCAGAAACTGCCCATCATTTCTTGTTGAAGAGTGTATTTGACCTGGTATTTATTCTGGTATTTATTCTGCAGCCAATCATTTTCATTAAAAGACATCAAATCACCCACAGTTCTCATATTGTATTCAGTTTCAAATGTTTTTAGTTTATTCATTCATTCATTCATTCAACCTTTATTTATACAGGCTTGCCTCGTTGAGCCACGGGGACTCATTTACAAGAGGGACCTGTCTCACTCACACCCAGAGTCAATTTAGAGTTACCAATCAGCCTAAAATTTATAATTATAGCTTTTATTCTTATCAATCTCCTCCTGGAGGAGGAACCACAGCAACGTGCATGTTTTTAAGTTTTGTACTTGTCAATAAAAAACTAAACTGGTAAGTTGCCAAAAAAACAATCACATCTAGTTTTTTTATTTGCAGTAGAACTTCTCATTAGACATTAAACAATGTATCTTATTGAAATAAAGAAGGTGAAACACAGCAACACCAAATGCACTTCAAACGCAGATTTATTTATAGAAATTATATTTTCACTCATTTGTTGCTGTGGTACATAACTGCACACAAACTTCTGGACCAACTGGAGCGTCATCCATCTCCTGGACCAACTGGAGCTTCATCCATCTCCTGGACCAACTGGAGCTTCATCCATCCCTGGACCAACTGGAGTGTCATCCATCCCTGGACCAACTGGAGCTTCATCCATCCATCCCTGGACCAACTGGAGCATCATCCACCATCCCTGGAACTCACCTTATGCAGAAATATAACAGAAAGGAGGAAAAGAAAAGTACAGTATACAAACATTAGGGTTCATTTATGAACACACACAAACACACCTAGATTATATATAAAAGAAACCCACGCACACACACACACACCTATATTATATATATATATATATAAATAAACACAACAGACACCTATATTATATATACAGTATAAATAAATATACACAGACAGCATACATACAGTATATAGGTGCGTGTGTTTATTTGCCAGTTATGCACGAAAATATTAGTATCATTTAATCACTGACTACATAAAATCATTAAACTAAAAGCTGTCTCTTAAATCATACCTGGTGTTCTCGATCCTCTGGAGGATACAGAGTCTTTTTTCAGGTGGTTTCTCGTAGCCCAGCCACAAAGAAGGATGCAGGTTTTTGTTTTCGGAGCATGTTCAACACACACTAGTTGCAGCCACAAATTCAGCTTCGTCTGATTATTCTTACAGCCACGAACAGCGCAACAGGTACCAGAGCTCCACAAGACATCTTCGTGACAATTTTAGCTCAAAATAACAGAAAACAGAACTTTAACAGAACTTCTACGATGCGCACAGATAAACAAGTAAACAACGAGGAGCCAATGCAGAAATTCTACTTCCGGGGTCAAAACGGAAGTAAGTCCCATAATCGCAAATACAGTGCCACCTTCAGGAATATTGTGGATTAAGAAATTACGCGTAGGACCCGCGGCTGCCACTTAGCTGTTCAAACAGATGCCTGCACAATTTTGGGTGGCTGCAGTCAGTGGCGCTAGCTGTTCTGGACTAAATTGTCAGAAAATGTCACAAGTGTTAGCATTAGACAGTGAGGAAAATGGCTGAGTTTCATCTGTTGTTTTTGTTCAGTTCCTGGTTGTTCTTGAGGGGCAAGAAAACAACCTTATCTGTCCTACCATGCTTTACTACAGCCTGCTCGTCTCTGTAATTAGGCAGTGTCTATGAGCAGATTGGCTGGGGCAGTCCACAGGACCTGACTTAACGTTTTTAGATTTTTCTACCTGGATTATTGAGCATGCATCAGGAAAACATATTTATTTCTGTTTACTTAATTTCATATTTATGTTCCAGGTTGAAGGCAGCAGTCCTCTTGTGTAGGTTGTTCCACTCGTGTCTCGTGCATCATCACAGCTTGTGGGTGAATTTCTGCTCTTGTTACATTGAACCATCATTAAATATTTTAGTTGACTGACCACTGGAAAGCCTCAGCCTTGGCTGAATATTTAAGAATCAGTATTGCCTCCATTAGAATTAGTTTTTAACTTAGTGTAAATAAAATGTATATTGTATCTTGGAACACAGTCTCTTGTTTACTTGTAAACAAACCCAAGTGCCTTTTCTGTGTATAAATTATGTCCTTGGGTGAAAAGCCTAAGGTGCCGTTGCAGTAAGTTTATAAAATAAAAAATAACATCCAAGCTTGTCACATGTATGTAAACTGTTCTAGTGTTATGTACTTTATTTTAAAGTTTTGAATTATTTTAAACATTCTTCAATTAAAACACACTTGAGCAGCATACTTTTTATTTATTTATTATTATTTGATTGAGTTGAATTGCAAGGAAAACAAGTATAATTTACAACAAATCTAGTAAAAACAAGAAAAAAAACTAACTTTTTAAGTTAACAATTTATAACTGATATCTATAAACTTATAGTGGATTATAGATATTTTTCCCAAATTATGCAATTTCATTTTAAAGAAATTGGCACGTTTTTGTATTTTTCATGAGTAACAACTATTTACAGTATTAAATTAAACTATTTACAGTGATTCACACAGCTTGAGACTGAATATTAAAAATACGAAGGAACAAAAAGGTGATTTGTACATTTTATGATACTGCATTGATATAAACACATTGATGGTGTTGAAGTAAAACATGTCCAGTTTAGACTTCATCTGATCAACCAATCATCAATCAATTCATCACGCCATACCCGTTCAACAGTTATTGTTTAGTGGACCCCCTGACCATCTGAGCTGCCAGTGCTGTGGCAGCATACTCCTCCTCTGCAAGCAACACAGAAACAGCTGGCAGTAAGCCTTGGTTGTCGAAGCTGTACCCCTGCAGAACATCTGGACTGCTCCCTGGTTCTGGCCTGTATTTCATCTGACACTTGCAGAGACTGAAGATGCATAAACTGACTGAGTGTGGGCACAAAACACATGTTGGGAAGACTATGCAACGTCGAAGGAAGAGCAGGGAAGTCTGGAGCCATGTGGTGCAGAATGATGCTACGCAGGACTTCTCAGTTGGGCACTGGTTAGACACCAGTCCACCCTGTGGCACAGGCCCACATCTGGATGGTACCAGCTCCAAAGTTGACAGACCATCTACGACAAGAGCAATAAGTGTTTGAGACTCCAGCCGGTGTAGTTTTCCTCCTGATGCCAGGATGTCAGGATCTGGACGTGGTCCTACAAACACACAAGTGACATACCCGGTAATCACAATAAGTTTTGACAAAAGAAACGTACGGTGCAACAGGCATAAAAACATTAACTCAGAGGTTATACCTGTGTACGCTCTGTAAAGCGTGGAGTGCAGACATCTTTTCCCCACAGTTCTGGGCTTTCGCACCACCACCACCATCTTGCTGGCAGGTTCAGGATGGATCCCCTTACAACATAAAAATATGTCAAATAAACTTTTAAATAAATATAAAGGGACAGGTGAACAATTTGGTAGGACACTGTTGGACTGATTTGTGAGAGTTAAAAAAAAAACTTTATTTATGATCTGTATTCACTGGTTAACTGGACATCATTAACCTCACGCAGACTCTTCCACTGGTACATTTTCATCTTTAAATCACTTCTTGGTCTGCTGCCCTCATACATCTCCTCCTACATGTCTCTGTGTGAGTGCAGCTACAGCGTGCGCTCTCAGGACATGATTACCTGCAGTGTTCCGTCAGTGAGGACTGAACTTGGCAAAAGGACCTTCTCCTACTCCGCTCCTGCTTCATGGAATGTCTTACAAAAAGATCTGAAGCTCTCGACCTTCACTTCTCTAAATGGCTTTTAAAATCTGTTGGAATCCTGGCAAAAACCAATGCAGACGTGTTCCTGTTACTGATTACTGCTACTGATTTTCTACATCCATTTTATAATGTTTTTGTTAAATATTTTGTTTTTAATTTTGTAAAAAAAAATCTGTATTTCTCTTTTATGTTTGTCTATTGTTGATTGTTTAAGGAAATGTCTACTGTTACTGTTGTCATCATTCTTTAGTTTGTAGCAGGTCGCTCTTGTAAATGAGTCCTCGAGGCTCAATGAGATTAACCTGATGAAATAAAGGTTGAATGAGTGATATAACAGAAAAGGATGTGTTCCACTCTTATTTTATTTATTTACCTTTGTTCTTGGTCTGTGTCATCTTTGTACAGGCCCACATCTGGATGGTACCAGCTCCAAAGTTGACAGACCATCTAGGACAGGAGCGATAAATGTTTGAGACTCGAGCCGGTGTAGTTTTTCTCCCGATGCCAGGATGTCGGGATCTGGACGTGGTCCTACAAACACACGAGTGACATAATCACAATAAGTTTTGACAAAAGAAACAGGCATACAAACATTAACTCAGGTTATGTTCGCTCTGTAAAGCGTGAAGTGCAGACATCTTTTCCCCACAGTTCTGGGCTTTTGTACCACCACCTCGCTGCAGGTTCAGGATGGATCCCCTTACAACATAAAAAATATGTCAAATAAACTTAGAAATAAATAAATGTAAATGAGCAATTTGGTAGGACACTGTGGGACAGATTTGTGAGAGTTAAGATTTTTACGTAACTTGCAAATACTACTACAGTACCGGTAACTGATAGTGGTTGAGCCTGCATTTTTGATACCACCATTTATGATATAACAGAAAATAATGTGTTCCACTCTTATTTTATTTATTTACCGGTACCTTTGTTCTTGGTCTGTGTCATCTTTGTAAATCTCGAGTTCAGGCCAGTGCAGGAGGAACATTTGGCAGCTTAAAAAAAAAAAAAGAAGTTGTTACAATTCCTTTATCAGCTGCAAACCTACAGAAATAATCTAAGAAATCAGCTTTTTCTTTTTCAACACCCAGTGAGATCTAAAACAGATCAGAACTGTTTTGAGCACACATATATATATTAATACTTGTTATAACATATTTAGCTTTAAACAAGTAATAGACTGTATATATTGATTCACTTAACACATCATTTATAGAGTATACACAGCACGCTACACACACACAGAGTGATGGAAAGTAACAAAACCTGCAAAGTGCAGCTTTGTTCTCTTTTAGTGATATTTCTTTATTTCTGTTAAGAAGAAAGCATTTGAACATTACATGGACACAAACATATTTTTGGCACTAATGGAACCTCATAAAAAATACAATATACATTTTTATACCATATCTGTCTCAAATATTCCAAATAATTTATCACATTAAATTGGGCTTTTTTACACTGTTTGTATGTTGCAGCAGGAGCTAACGGTTAGCTCGCTAAGCTAGCTTCGTTTTTTCTTACCTTGAAAGCTGTGTGTCTGCTACTTCCTGTTGTAGTGAAAAAGACGTCGGTTTTAAAAAGTCTTCTTGTTGTAAAAAGTCTTCTTGTTGCAAACAATAAATCATCCGTGTTTTTAATTCATGTCGAGCACGAGCTGCTTGGTACAAACCGTGTTAAAAACACAGCAGGCGTTGTGTTGGACAGACCTGACATGGGTCCTCCTGACAAGATTTAGCGGACCTATTTCCGCCTGCGTAAAACTGTGTCATTGTGACTAGTCAAAATTATAATTCAAGATATCTCGTACGTCATTCTGACTAGTCATAATGTGAATTCTAGATATCTTAAATAGAAACGCCGTCTACATGATAAAATATTTAAGATATCTTGAATTCATTTAAAGATATCTTAAAAGGAATTTTGACTAGTCATAAGTACAGTTCTAGATATCTGAAATTGATTTATGACTAGTCATAATAGCTATTTAAGATATCTTGAATTACATTTTGACTAGTCATAAATACATTTTGACTAGTCATAAATACATTTAAGATATCTTAAATGATGATGTAATTTAAGATATCTGTAATTGTAATTATGACTAGTCAAAACTAAATTTGAGATATCTTGAAAGCAAATTATGACTAGTCAAAATTAACTTAGAGATATCTAGAATTGTATTTACGACTAGTCAAAATTCATTTCAAGATATCTTAAATTGAAGCCTCCATTCAACTCAATGGAAAATCTGACGTCATTTTGACTAGTCAGAATGTAATTAGAGATATCTCAAATACGAATTTTGACTAGTCAAAATGTAATTCAAGATATCTTGAATAGCTATTATGACTAGTCATAATTCAATTTCAGATATCTGGAATTGAAGTGCTGTGAATCCGATTTAATGTTAAAAGGGCTTGCCATACGCAGTCAGTTGCTGCCTGGAGGGGGGATGGGGAGCCCACGGAGCTCTCTGCCTGCCTCTCAGGCTCCCCTCTGGGATGCTGCTGGCGCTGCAGCATTGGGGAAGCCTGGAGGACGAAACCCCCATCATGACCACATAAGAGTGAGGCTAAAGAGACCAAGAGACACACACACATTCCCTGATGTAAGTTAGAGTGAATAAAAATACTCGAAGCGTGTGTTGACTTTCATGCCAGTTCCCTGGAGGGGTGAAGGTGATGGTGGGTGATCAGTTGTGCTGAGTAGTGTCAGCGGTGAGAAGGAAACGCTAGACATGACATGAGGCCAACAGGGCTGACAGATGAGTGAGTCACACCCATACACATGCACACACACGCACACCAACACATACACTCGTAGTGGCGGACACAAATACACTGAGGACCATTTATTAAAGGCTGCCATGGCACAATAGGGCTGGCCAGGAAACCAAAACATTAGACCTGATGTGTGTGTGTGTGTTTACACACATGTGAAGACACGGTCTCACAGCTATGTTGATATCGTTCCGCGAGAACAAAGATCCATCTGTGGTGGTGCTGTGAACTCATACTTTTCTGCACATGAGTCTGTGAGGCGTTTGTATAAGTCTGTGTACATTTAAGCTCAGGAATGCAAATATTCTTATGCAAATACATCAGAAGAACAATCAGACAAAAGCTGTGACACACTGAGATGATCAGACATCCATCCATCCATCCATTTTCTTCCGCTTATCCGGGGTCGGGTCGCGGGGGTAGCAGCCTAAGTAGGGAGGCCCAGACTTCCCTCTCCCCAGCCACTTGGAGCAGCTCCTCTGGGGGAATCCCAAGGCGTTCCCAGGCCAGCCGAGAAACATAGTCCCTCCAGCGTATCCTGGGTCTTCCTCTGGGTCTCCTCCCGGTGGGACATGCCCGGAACACCTCACCAGGGAGGCGTCCAGGAGGCATCCTAACCAGATGCCCGAGCCACCTCAACTGGCTCCTCTCGATGTGGAGAAGCAGCGGCTCTACTCCGAGTCCCTCCCGGATGACTGAGCTTCTCACCCTATCTCTAAGGGAGAGTCCAGCCACCCTGCGGAGAAAACTCATTTCAGCCGCTTGTATCCGAGATCTTGTTCTTTCGGTCATAACCCAAAGCTCATGACCATAGATGAGGGTGGGAACGTAGATCGATCGGTAAATTGAGAGCTTTGCCTTTTGACTCAGCTCTCTCTTCACCACGACAGACCGGTACAGCGCCCGCTTCACTGCGGACGCTGCACCTATCCGCCTATCGATCTCACGCTCCAGTTTTCCCTCATTCGTGAACAAGATCCCGAGATACTTAAACTCCTCCACTTGGGGCAGGACCTCCTCCCCGACCCGGAGAGGGCACGCTACCCTTTTCCGGCTCAAGACCATGGCCTCGGATTTGGAGGAACTGATCCTCATCCCGGCCGATGATCAGACAACTATAATAAAATTCTTAAAGAGCTGACGTTTTAGCAGGAACTTCCTGCTGCGGTCAGAATGTTGATGTTTTCTTCCCGTTTAAACTCCTATTTATTAGTTTTGTATGTCACTCTTTACACCAGTTCTCCATACCACTCACTGGGCTGTAACTGTTGGTGAGTTTTTGGTGTTTGTTGTTTTTTTATTTTTTTTTAAATCAGTTTCCTCATCTCTACAGAGTAGTGTTGGGGCCTCAAAACTGCTAAAAATATTAAGGCAAAATGAATCAGAAACTCGATTTCAGCTCTAATTCACACCTGAAACAACTTTCACCCCCAAGTCGGATGTTAATTCTACATAAAGCATGAACCCAGGTTGCCAATAAAGCCAACTTTTTAAAAAAAAAGCAGCTCCTTGATTACTCAGACCTTGCATCGGCTGAATTCAAAGCACGTTGCCAACCACCCAGATCTCACCGCTTTAATTTATTTAGATCGTAATCACAGAGCAAAAAATTAAGGCTTAAATTGAAACACAAATTGTGGAACTTGTATTCAGTTGTTTGTGCGTGAAACCTGTCGACCAAAGCGCGAAACGGAGATCTTTGAACGTTCTGTCCCCCCCCCCCTTTCCATTAGCTCTCCAGGACTCTGCTCTGAGGTTTAATCTCATTGGGGGAATAGGAGACAGAATGGGACAGGGTGCAATCGGACGCGTTAATTAGAGTCTGACTTGCAGGTCAATTCTTGGGGTCTCCCCCAGCGCTCCACAAGAAGAAAAGGTTTGAAGGACTGAATGAAAAATTTGAAGCATTTTTATTATGGCTCTGTCTAATACATAATTTAGTGCCTTTTTTAGTCCATGAGTAATAATTGCACACACACACACACACACACACCGTCTTCCTCTCGACCTCTTCAGTTTTGACCTTTTTAACTAGGTTAAGTTGTTACCATGGGAACCAAACAGATAACCATTTGCTCAGTCTCTCCCAACCTCATCTGTCTTTGACCCATAAGGTCTGCTCTATAGTTTCACCCTTTCATAACAAAAAGCCTGACAGCGCACCAAGTTGTTTACCCTAATCCGAATGTGGCGTTTTCAGCCGTTCGGCAGAGCGGGCGAGAGAAAGTGACCCTAATCGCAGCATCTTTCTGTGGCACAATTATTTTCTCTCTCTGGCATCCTTCCTTCCCTCCATCTCTCGGCCCCTTCTCAGTCGCTCCCTCGCTCCTTTTGCGGTCGAACATAATTTGAGTGCAATTAACTTCCCTTAAAAGCCCCGGCTGCTTTAAACACTGTGGATTAGAGGGGGGCAGACACGGGGAGATCTCAAAAGACGTGAGGGAGGTCTGAGGGACGGTGGTTGAGATGAAAGAAATTAAAGGAAGAAGAGGGGAGCGACAGGAGGCAGCATGAAAGTCAATGTCACGAGTGTTGGGAGGAGAGAGGTGTGTTTGACCTCACCAGGTGAGACATTCAAGAGCTTCAGCTGTTGCTGGCGGGGAGCTGTCGTTGTGATGTACCTTAAAAAAGGCAGGGGAGTCCTCCAGCTGCTGTTCTGCTTTCTCTGCTTCATTAAAGATGCACAAACTGTGGACACGAGGTTTTTAAAGAGGGCCATTTGCACAAAACCGTTATTACCAACGGCTGAGCCAAGGGGTGGCCATTGGTAGCCTTGGCCCCCATAGATAAAATTTCGGCCACCCCAACCACAGGTAAAACTGCATTGCTCAATACTGTTGTGTTCTGTTTTTCCTCGCCAAATAAAATAACAATACTTTCACAATGTTTCAGATTATTTATTCATAACTAATTTAGGAACACATTTAGGTGGTTCAGTTGGTAGAGATACTGCCTCTCAGCGAGAAGGTCGCCGGGTCAAAACCCAGTCTGGGACCTTTCTGGGTGGAGTTTGCATGTTCTCTCCATGCATGCGTGGGTTTCCTCCGGGTACTCCGGTTTCCTCCCACAGACCAAAAACATGCATGTTAGTCTGATTGGTAACTCTAAATTGTCCCTAGGTGTGAGTGAGTGAGAGAGTGAATGGTTGTTTGTCTCATTTGTCTCCATGTGGCTCTGTGATGGACTGAAATCCAGGGTGTACCCTGCTACTTGCACAGTGATAGTTGGACATGGGGACCAGAGACCCCCACGACGCGAAAAGGAAGCGGGTAAAGATAATGGATGGATGAATAGATGGAATTAACACATTTAGGAGATCATGCAGGTCTTCATGATGTGATTCTGCTTGGTAATGTTAGTAAATGAAGGAATGACCAAGAGGCACTACTAGATCCACATCTTGCCATTTAAGGCCCAGGCATAGCTCTGCGTTTGGCCGAACGGCGCTCAACGCCGTGCGAGCGTGAGGCACAAGCGTAGCCCCGCAGGGGAAGAACACGCAAAGCTCAAATTTTACGACCGCGTACGCGAGGCGCGTTGTCTCACAATAAACTGCCCGTCGCCGGACTGTTTTGTATGTGACACAAATGTATTAAATTCCTCTTCTTCATCCCTGATCTGGACTTTTTTGTTTTTTTGCCAAAAGTCAAGTGATCGCTTCCTCCTCCGCTGACTCCATGACTGAAATGATGAGAAATGAATGAATTTGTCAAGAGCGAATTAAACTAGAGTCCTACGTGGCTGCGCGAGTTTCTGCAGATTTCCTGGTGTGCAGGACCAGCGCTCCCTGTTTTTTTTTTTAATAACTTTTTAATAAGATATAAACACAGAAAACCGCTGCGCTGAAGCTGTGTGAAGCTGCCGGCTCACTTTTTTTTCTCTCCCCCCGACCTGTCAATCAATTCAGTAGGCATGTCAGCAAATGACCAATCAGCGAACGCTTTGCGCTGTGGCTGCTCAAATGACGTCAAGAATTTGGAGCGAAAACGTGAGAATTAACGCGAGAACGAACGCAGAGCTGTGCTAGTGAACGCGCGCGTAGAGCGCCGTTCGGCCAAACGCAGAGCTCTACCGGGGCCTTAAGGAAGCAAAACATGTCATTGTCTGGGCCCCTCCTGTGTGAACATTGGTCTAGACTGCCCCCCCCCCCCCAATTAAAACTATGTCTCCACCACTGGTTACTATGAATAATATTAAGGAATGCATTTTTTTTAACCTCATAACATCAGCATCAATTCAGTTCTACTCATTTATTAGCACAAATTCACAGCAAAAGTCATCTCAGGGCACGGTGCAAAACCATTCACACAAGTACAAAAAATGGTAGTTAGTAAAATTGAACAAAGGCATCAATATTCAAACTGAGATGCCAGTTTAAAAAACAACATGGCATTACATTTTATCCAGTATTCCCTGTCTGAGGACGCATAAATTAGTTTGAGATATTTTTGAAAGGCGGTTTTAGTTCAAAAAAATCTACTGCCCAATGTAGGATGAAAGAATGATTAGTAATTATTATTAACCATCAGTATTGTTATTTAAAATTGTACCAAGAAACTGCTGGAATTCTTATTTTATTTATTTATTTAAAGATTAGGTGATCAAATGTCCACTTTACTGTGAGCCAGGCTGTACACTAAAACTTCTTATGCTTCAGACATTTTTAAGCAGTTTTTTACTTATCAACATTTTAACAAAAATGCTGGCATTGCTGTTTTAAACCACTAGATGGTGCACTTATCCACATTGACATCATCAAAATACGTATAAAGAAAGAGCATGTTTAGCTTGACAAGGGATTCTCACAAAACTTGCATTTTCCCTTTGATTTTTTTTTTACAGTTGTTAACCATTTCATCACTTGATCAAAGTTTTACAGCAGCAGCATCAGGATGATGTGAGAAACAAACAGTGAATGCATCTTCAGACTTGTTGGTGCTTCTGGGGCACCAAGTGACAGTGGGCATGGCTGCTACGTTATCATTTCTGAAAACATTTGTATCTCCTGTCCACACAGGTTCACTACAAAACAAGTATTAAAAAAACTCAGTTTGGAAAGCGTTTATAAAATTACCAGAGCATAAAATCTCAGTTTTTAAATGTAGACTGTGTCACAATCAGCATATTTCAGTACTGTATTAACTATTTTAGTTTTTAGGGTTATTTCTTATGGTGTTTTGTTTCTGTTTTTCTTTTTATTCAGTTTGTTCCTTGCTGTGTTTCTGTCATTTTCAGTCATTTTCCACAGTTAGCCTCTGTTCCTCAGTCAGTCTGCCACATTCATCTATACCCGCTTCCTGTTTCACCTGTCACAGCTGCAGCCACTTCTCTCATCATTCACCCCTCAGTGGACCATTACATGTTCCTACACTCCTGGTTCCTTGGTCCTCCTCAAGTCTTCCAGGTCTTCCCAGAGTCTGATCCTTTTTTTTTTTTTTCATTTGCTACCTTATCCCTTTTTTTGTTTGCTTGTTTGTTTAATAATAACATTTACTTTTATTTAAGCTCCTTGTGCAAGTCTACATTGCTGGGTTCAGTCTATCTCAAACTGTGACATGGGGGGCTGTATGAGAAGAAACAGACAGTCATGCACAGCACGCCAACGTTGAAGTATGTGGTTGTTTCTTCTTTTCGGCTTGTTGAAAAATGCTCATGTACAATATAGTTCCCTCAGTTTATCAGCTGTAAAGCAACTTGTTTTCTGTGAGTCACAGGAGTAGAGAAATTAGTTGTAAAATGTCCAGTGAAAACATTTGAAACGTTTTGTTGACAAGTTAAAACAGCAGTCAAGTAAATCATGCACGTTAGGCTGATTGGTGACTCTAAATTGACCCTAGGTGTGAGTGTGAGAGTGGATGGTTGTTTGGTGTGAGTGAGACAGGTCCCTCTTGTAAATGAGTCCCTGTGACTCAACGAGGCTAGCCTGTATAAATAAAGGTTGAATGAATGAATGAAAAAGTAAATTATAACAAAAAGGAGCCACATTTAGGCCTGTCGCAAGAAACAATAAATCAATTCATCGCATGACAAATGAAAATTGTCGCCCCCATTTTAATTTATCGGTTTCATCGTTCCTTCATGTCTCTCTCTCTCTACTGAAGACACTGGATGACAAAAGGCTCAACTCCGGTGCTCTTCAATGACCCCTCCCCTTCTCTTTAAAATCTGTTTTAACCATCCAAAATGGCATTTTTGGATCACTAAAAGCAGCTAAGCTGAGAAGCTAAGCTAACAGGCCGACCTCAGGAAAAACCCTCAGTTTTGTCAAAGCTCCAAAATTGACGGTTGAAACCTGTGCCTTCGTGTAAAAAAATGTTATCTGCAAAAAGAAGCCGAAAACTTGTTTACTTCTTTTTCTTCTTTCGGCTTTTCCCTCTTCAGGGGTCGCCACAGCAAGTCATCCTCCTCCACTTCACTCTGTCCTCTGCATCCTCACTACCGTACTCTCTCCATATTTCTCCTCTTTGGCCTCCCTCTTTGTCTTTTTCCTGGCAGCTGCATTTCTAACATCCTTCTACCAATATACCCACAGTCCCTCCTCTGGACATTTCCAAACCATCTCGGTCTGGTCTCTCTAACTTTATCTCCCAGTTGTTCAACCTGTGCTGTACCTCTGATTATCTCATTCCTAATCTTATCCATCCTTGTCACTCCTAGGAGAACCTCAACATCTTCATTTCTGCCACTTCCAGTTCTTTCTCCTGTCTTTCTGTCAGTGCCACTGTCTCTAGACCATACAACATGGCTGGTCTCACCACTGTCTTGTAAACTTATCATTTGACCTTTGTTGACACCTTTTTGTCACAAATCACTCCTGAAACATTTCTCCATCCACTCCATCCTGCCTGGACTCTCTTTTTCACCTCTTTCCCACAGTCCCCATTTTCCTGGACAGTGGACCCCAAGTACTTGAAGTCCTGCACCTTTGTGACCTCTGCTCCTTGTAGCCTCACTGTTCCACCAGCCTCCCTCTCATTCACACACATGTACTCTGTCTTACTACGGCTGACTTTCATTCCTCTTCTTTCAAGTGCATACCTCCACCTCTCCAAGTTCTCTTCCACCTGTTCCCTGTTCTCACCACAGATCACAATGTCATCTGCAAACATCATAGTCCATGGGGATTCCTGCCTGACCTCATCTGTTAGTCGGTCCATCACCAGAGCAAACAAGAAGGGGCTCAGAGCCGATCCTTGATGCACTCCCACCTCCACCTTGAAGCTATCTGTCAACTTGTTTACTGATTGTTATTAAAAGCTTTGTGTGACAAATGCTATGCTAAAGAGCTCAAATCACACCGACCGTCCGCCATTTTGAGAACCGAAGAGAGACAACCCATGTCACGTCAAGGGGCCTCCCTCCCATTTTTCTTAAATAAAAAGAGACACGCTCACTCCCTTACTTGCGAACTCTTTGAACGCGTTTGGTTCAAACAGTCATTTACTACCATCCGGTGGTCAAAAAAAGGTACTACATGCAAAACAAATTAAACATTTCTTCTTAAATTTGACAATAATGACTGATTATTGTCAAATTTCAAACAATATTATCGTTTATCGCAATAATTTTTGAGACAATCGCCCGGCAAAATTTGTTATCTTGACAGGCCTGGCCACAGTTCAGCCATTGAAATATGGGTTAGGGTTAACAGTGGTTAAATATGTAATTGTTATTTTTTTTGTAATTTATACAGTTAAACAAGAAAAAGAGAAACTGTGTTATTACAGGCTGCCTGTTTTAACATCACTTTTATGCAGAAGGATGATGTCAACATGTTCTCAGACAAAAACTGCCAAATTAGACAAAGCGACATGCTCCAGTTTACTCTGCCTGTGTTTACGTGACGCATAACGGTGAGGCACCACTGCACTCCGGAAGTCGAAACGCAGCAACAGTGCAAACAAATTTTATTGCCCACAAGTGAATGTTTTGCACACATCCGCAGCTATTAAATTTTACTTTAAAAGGTGGCGCCAAAGGCTCATCAAATAAAGACGACCACACCTACAATCACAAAAAGAAGAAAAACCAATAAGGAGGCTCAGTCAGAGGAGATCTGCTGGTATTTGTTCAGTCTGTTGCTCCGGAGCAGAAGTGACACACAAATCAGACTTCTTTTCTTTTAAACAGACGGCTGAGAAACAGGCGCAGTGTTGGACTGGAGCGTGAAACTGTAATTCCTTGTAAACGCTTTGGCGTAGCTGACCCCCCCAATACTCTAAACATGAGCATATTTGCATCAGTGAGGTCCCAGAAGCTTCGCTGGTGCGAACGCCAAAGCCTTAATCAGCGTGGTGAGCTAAACCGCACGCAGAAGAAATCTTGGGAGAAATTTGGGTTAAAATAAATCAGACTTACTTCTTAGCAGGACATTTATAAAGGCAGCGAAATAACGGAAAACTGTCCCCCAAAGCAAAATGTATTCAACGTGGAGATATTGAAATATAAATGATTTCAACAAGTCCTTGAATGTGGCGTGGAAGTAAGTGCACGGACACAATCACAAACCAAAAGGGAGCGCACATCAAGGGTCATTTGACTTTTTCTGCCGTTAGCTTTCCCCTTTTGTTTACTCCTTCCTTTCCTCCATCTTTCCCTCCCTCTCTCCCACTTGCTCAATCTCTCTCCCCTCTGTCTCTCTTTCTCTCTGTGAAGGTCATACAATTGATTTTCCTCTGTCTATTCATTTTTCAAGACTGGCTTTGAGACGTGGGAAGCAGACAAAAGCCACTCCGGCCCCTCCCCGCCATCCCTCTCCTCTCCTCCACCTTCCACCTTCCTTCCCTCTCCGCTGGCTCTTGTCCATCCCGAATCTGTCCGAGAGAGAATGTGGAGGAATGTGACCCCCTCCTCTTCCTCTTTCCTTCTCACACTCCTTCCTCCCCTCTTTCTGTCTTTATTCCCCTCTAAGTTTGTCCCTTCCCCTCCTCTCCGGCCTCCTTTCCCTTTCAGCCACATCTCCGACCACATTCCACTAACGGAATTAAAGTCATGCATCACACTTAAAATCCCTGCCAATGCATCCTGGGCAGACTTGTTCCAACTGATGTCCAAATTAGCTTTGCATTTTCAGAGTTAGCCCTGCGGAGGCTTTGTGCCCCGCTTAAATAACTCTTCAAATTTATATAGAAACAACATACTTTGATATCAGAGCTGGTAAACAGGACGTTAAAGCCCTTTAACCCGTCACAATCGCTGTGATACGTTTACCGTGGGCCTACGGTTCAAGTTTTTCTCTCTTTGAACATGAGACGTGTCGTCTTGCCGGTGCCTTGCATTAAGAGTCAATAAAAACCTGGATCACTACGAGAAAATAAGAATTTGATTAGATGTTAATGAATTCCAATTGATTCACTTAATGTTTCAGATACTTTAGTTCAGGTTTGTGCATGGGTAAGTCCACATTGATACACTAAAAATAAATATTTATATTGTTGTTCCAGATGGTCACACCTCTTCTGTATTGGCCTCTTGTGTGTGACCATCTACCTTTTGTTTGCCAGTGAAATAAGTTATTAAACAACATAACACATAAATTGATGTCTATTATAGTAGTCCCTCGTTTATCGTGAGTGTTAGGGACCACGCCCACCCGCAATGTGAAAAACAGCGAAGTATGGATACTGTAGTCCAAGTTCAAGTTCAGTAAACTTTGTCATGACATGTGCCGAGCTGTAATCACAATCTTCACCTGTCACTCCCAATCTCCCTCCTTAAATAAACAATTTAAATTTAAATACTGTAACATTTTAAATAAACAATCCATGCAGCGTGGATTGTTTATTTAAAATGTTACAGTATTTAAATTTAAATTGTAGAGAAGTGCAACAGGACATTAAAGAGATGTCACAGTTTCAGCTCTGCAGCACGGAGCAGAAATGTACTTCTTGATCAGTTACACTGAAACAACATAGAAGTTCTAAAATAATTAAAAATAACTTTGAACACTTTTATGTTTTGTGATTATGACGATTTTTGACGTGACATACTAGTTTGAATTTTAAGTTGTAAGACAAAAGTCGATAGGTTCATCTGGACAGTAAAGGGTTAACACTTCACAAAGCTGCTGCAGGAGAAATGTGTGTGTGGCAGAGAAGATCAGCTGATCATCTGCAGGAGGGATCTTCCCCCTGCACTTGTGGGCTGCACACATGGTGCAAAATCATTTAAAATATATATATTTTAAATAAACAATCCATTCATCAATCAGCCAATTATGCCATGTCCAAATTCATTTTGAAAAACCATGATATAGCGAATCCGCGATAAATGAACCATGAAGTAGCGAGGGACTATACTGTAGTGAGCTACAAATGTTTAAAAGTGGAGTAAACAAAGAGCTCCAAGACATTCCTCTGTTGGTGGGAGAAGCTATTTATTCATTTTTTCCTGAAAGGTTAGGCAAAACTTAGATGTAATTCATGTGAAAGAAGTTAAAAGTGGTTAAAGGTGGGGTGTGCAGTTTCTTGAACACTCTGGGACTTAGAAATATTTTCAGCGCAGAAAAGCATTCTGCTCCCTCCCCTCAGAGCCATATATGGCTCAGAGGGGGAGCCGCAGTCCGTTCTCTGTTGAACTTGGGATCCGCCCCCTGCTGTGTGTCTGCTGGAGCGCTGCAAAGTTCTGTGATTATATGTTATAAAAACCTTTTAAAAATATTATAAAACCATGGAGCACTTGTCCAACAACAGAAAATCCAGCAGAAAACAGCAGAGGTTCACGAAGCAACGTTTGGACATGATTAATTCGCTCGTGATTTCCTCTTTCTGTCAGCGCAGCTCTGGAATGTCTGGAATGGAATGCTCCGCCTCCTCTACATGTCCGCTCGGAGCGCTGCAAAGTTCTGTGATTATATGATAATAAAACCTTTTAAAAATATTATAAAACCATGGAGCAGTTGTCCAACAACAGAAAATCCAGCAGAAATCAGCAGAGGTTCACGAAGCAACGTTTGGACATGATTAATTCGCTCGTGACTTCCTCATGTCTGTCAGCGTTCCTCATTCCTGTGAGTGGAGGATGAAGCGATCACTTGACTTTTTGCAAAAAAACAAAATAAAAGTCCAGCTCTGTGATGAAGAAGGGATATTTAATAAATTTGTGTCACATACAAAACAGTCCTGCATCGCTTTGCAATCCTTTGAATGAGAACGAGCCGCAACGCTGAGGCTGTGAGTGACAGGTGGGGGCGTGGGTTGGGGCGTGACAAACAACTCTGTTTTGATTGGCTGGTCAGTGTCCTGGTCACTCTGTGTTTTCAGTGTTTTTATAAATGCTGATAGAGAAGCAAGGGAACTATAGTTTTTTTCAGAGATTACTTGGTCTAACATCAGTTTGTCAGTAGATCGTGACAGAGTGAAGAAATATGTTAAAAATATATTGTTTGAAAAGTTACAGACTACATTACAATCTTACATACCCCACCTTTAAAAGAAGGTAGCATTCAGTTTTGGTGTCAGTCAAGATTGATGTCTTTTTGGTTGTTCTTCATGTTTTAAGATTTACTTTCCCTGTTATTAGTGTTCTTGTTGTTTTTCTGTTTCAGTTTTTCACCAGTTCCTCTGTGCCTTCAGACACCTGTCAGTTTCTGTTTCCTCTGCTCCTGGCCCGCCCACTCTCACCTGTCCCCAGTCATTATTACACCAGGTGTTTCCTCTCGGCCCCACTCCAAATAGCTGCTCCATTCTCACTCCTTCAGTCGAGCATTGTGCGTGCTTCGTGGTTCTGTTTCACGTTTCCTTGAGGCATCAGCCTGTTTTTGTGGTTTAATAAATGGTGTATTTTGAAGTTTCCCTCGAGCTTCTTGTCTGCTGGGTCCTACCAGTATGGCCTCCAAGACTGAGGACATACTGATTGGCACCCCTCACCAGGTACAAACATCAACTATAACAACAATATCCTTTTCTGTAATGATGTAATGGTGTTTTTTCTATTACATTGGTGCTTAGTGTATTTTTAGCTGATGTTTTTCTTAGTTCATATCTTAGATGTTACTACTGTTCTTCTCTTACATTTTTTTATTGTTGGATGTAACTGGGACCCTGTGTACATAATCTCGTTTCATCACATGTACCACATGTGGTGCAAATGACAATAAAGATTCTCTGACTCTGACTGACTCTGACTTCTGGACAAGACATCCCCCTCTCCACCTCTTATCTTGTTATCTTGGAATAAATCTTGGAATAAAAATGGACTCTCATCTTACATTTGAAACTCACATTAAGCTTCTGTTTAAAACTTGCTTCTTCCATCTTCGAAACATCTCCAGACTTCGCCCATCCCTAACTTTTTCTGATGCTGAGAAACTCGTCCATGCCTTTGTCTCCTCCAGGCTCGACTACTGCAACTCCCTGTTTATTGGAATCCCTGGCAAAAATCTTCAGAAACTTCAATATATTCAAAACAGTGCAGCAAGGATTTTATTGAGAGCTCGTAAATTTGAACATATTACACCCATTCTCCATAACCTCCATTGGCTTCCTGTCACCTACAGAATTCAGTACAAAACTGCTCTCATTACACACCAATGCTTACACGGAACTTCACCTGACTATCTAAAGGACATTCTTGCACCATATTCATCCACCCGGTCTCTACGATCACAGAACAGTAATCTCCTTCACATTCCACAAACCAAATTAAGGACCATGGGAGACCGGGCATTCTGTGTGGCTGCCCCCCGCCTATGGAACTCCCTCCCTGACTACCTGAGAGCTCCACAGTCACTGGTTGACTTTAAACAAGGCTTAAAGACCTTTCTTTTTAAGCAAGCCTACTCTGCCTCCACATGATTTTATCTTTGATCTTAGTTGATATTATCATTGTTTTTAATTGATTTTATTATTGATTTTTGTTGTTTTATCATTGATTTTACTTGATTTTATCACTTGTTTTTATTTGATCATTGATTTTAGTTGCACTTTGTAGCACTTTGAGATTTTTGTTAATGAAAAGTGCGTTACAAATTAAATTCATTATTATTATTACTGTATTACCTCTACAAGCATGACACATGCATGGTTTCTGCCATGCTACTCAGACTTCTTGACTTACTGGAAGTTCAGAAGTTGTTTTTTGTTTGTCACTTCTGTTTTGCCACCATAACTTCCCGTCTTATTTTGTGGAGTCATCAGTTTCTTCCCTGTTTTGCTGTCCCTCCCGATTCTCCCATTCAATCGTTCTCATATGTGTCTTCATTCAGAGTCCTGGTTTTCTTTTGTGAATCTGTCAGTTCTTTACGTCATTATGTTCTCTAAAGTCTCCCCACAATCACAGACATTTACACCTCCAGATGCAGAAAAAGAGCGACCTGCATCATGAAAGACCTCACTCATCCAGCACACTCACTCTTTGCCCCACTCCCCTCAGGACGGAGGTTGAGGAGCATCAAGTGTAGAACCACTAGACTGAGGAACAGCTTCTACCCTGAGGCTGTTAGACTCATGAATAAATAAAAATAAATAAAAATAAAAAATATAAACACTGCAAAATATCACATCATACTGATGCTGATCTGTTTTCTTGTCGCT
>JBBPBX010012774.1:0-17447 GCA_038048925.1 Garcialebias charrua | reverse complement strand
TATATATATATATATATTTTTTTTTTTACCAAAAGGGCACTTGGGGGCAAGGAGAAAAAGGTGCAGGTGCTCAAGCCCCCATAGCCCCCCCCCCCCCCTCTGCACGTCCCTGGCTTGAGGCCACAGGTTTGAGTCCAAGTTGTGTCAGGAAGAGCATCTGGTGCTAAACAATTGCCAGTCATTTCTTGTGAGTTTGCGCACTGTAGCAACTCCTGCAGAAACTAGCAGCTCAAATTATTTATATAACAAATACCGTATTCGTCGGTGTATAATACGCAGTTTTTTTGCTCATTTGACTGTCCAGCGTATTATACACATTATCTATGGATTTTTTCCCATATTTTTAGATCCATTTTTAGCTCTGTTTCGCCGGTTTTCATTTTGGCCAAAAATGGTGCAGTACCAGTTTCGGCCGCTATGGACGCTATGGGCAGCAGCAGAGGACTCAGAGAGCGAGGAGGAAGAGGAAGAAGAAGGAACGTTGGTTACGTACTGTAACCCCAGATTATATGAATGCAGGTGGAGCCCTTTAAGCCACGCCCTAGTGGGTTTACCCCTGCGCTTCGCGCCAATCACTGAATACTTCTAGTCCACGCCCACCTGCCATGGGCCCCGCCTCGGTCTGCTATTTATTCTGTTGCTGACCGAGAATCGGCTCCCAATAAGTTAAAAAAATGTCACCAAAAAGAGCCAGCGAGGCCCAGGGGCTTAAAGGGCTCCGCCTGCATTCATATAATCTGGGGTTACAGTACGTAACCAACGTTATATTTCATGCAGGCTGTCGCCCTTGAAGCCACGCCCTAGTGGGTTAAAGGCAGAACAGGATATGGTCCATGCCTCACTGGGTCTGACTGGGACCAACAAACTGGCAACCGCCACCCTCACTGAAGGTACTTAGCAGGTGAAATCTGATAACTGATGGTGAAATAACAAGTAACCGAGTAGCAGAGTCAGAAGCAGGAAGCACACGTTCTACTGACTCTGCTGTACTGCATCACCTATCAATAAAGACAGAAACGACTGTGTCATTTAATCAATAATGGTATTGATAATCCCCTCCCTGAGCTGCCACCTTACCGTGGTGGAGGGGTTTGAGTGTCCCAAAGATCCTAGGAGCTATGCTGTCAGGGGCTTCATGCCCCTAGTAGGGTCACCCAAGGCAGACAGGTCCTAGGTGAGGGACCAGACAAAGTGCAGCCCAAACACCCCTTATGATGAGTAACAGTAATGGAATCAATGTTCCCTCGCCCGGACGCGGGTCACCGGGGCCCCACTCTGGAGCCAGGCCCGGAGGTGGGGCACGTTGGCGAGCGCCTGGTGGCCGGGCTTTTACCCATGGAGCTCGGCCGGGCACAGCCCGAAGAGGAGACGTGGGTCCCCCTTCCCATGGGCTCACCACCTATGGGAGGGGCCAAAGGGGTCGGGTGCAATGTGGGATGGGTGGTGGCCGAGGGCGGGGACCCTGGCGGTCTGATCCTCGGCTACAGAAGCTGGCCATTGGGACATGGAATGTCACCTCTCTGGTGGGGAAGGAGCCTGAGCTAGTGTGTGAGGTTGAGAGGTTCCGGCTAGAAATAGTCGGACTCACCTCAACGCATGGCTCTGGCTCTGGAACCAGTTTCCTTGAGAGGGGTTGGACACTCTTCCACTCTGGAGTTGCCCCTGGTGAGAGGCGCCGAGCAGGAGTGGGCATACTTGTTGCCCCCCATCTTGGTGCCTGTACGTTGGGGTTCACCCCGGTGAACGAGAGGGTAGCCTCCCTTCGCCTACGTGTGGGGGGACGGGCTCTGACTGTTGTTTGTGCCTATGCGCCAAACGGCAGCGCAGATTACCCACCCTTTTTGGAGTCCTTGGAGGGGGTATTGGAGAGTGCGCCTCCTGGGGACTCCCTTGTTCTGCTGGGGGACTTCAACGCTCACGTGGGCAATGACAGTGAGACCTGGAGGGGTGTGGTTGGGAGGAACGGCCCCCCTGATCTGAACCCGAGTGGTGTTTTGTTGTTGGACTTCTGTGCTCGTCATGGATTGTCCATAACGAACACCATGTTCAGGCATAAGGGTGTACATATGTGCTCTTGGCACCAGGACACCCTAGGTCGCAGTTCGATGATCGACTTTGTTGTCGTCTCATCTGATCTGCGGCCGCATGTCCTGGACACTCGGGTGAAGAGAGGGGCGGAGCTGTCAACTGACCACTACCTGGTGGTGAGTTGGCTCCGATGGTGGGGGAGGATGCCGGTCAGACCTGGCAGACCCAAACGTATTGTGAGGGTCTGCTGGGAACGTCTGGCAGAGTCTCCCGTAAGACGGAGCTTTAACTCCCACCTCCGGGAGAGCTTTGAACACGTTCCGAGGGAGGCGGGGGACATTGAGTCCGAGTGGGCCATGTTCCGCGCCTCTATTGTCGAGGCAGCTTATCAGAGTTGTGGCCGCAAGGTTGTTGGTGCCTGTCGTGGTGGCAACCCTCGAACCCGGTGGTGGACACCGGCGGTGAGGGATGCTGTCAAGCTGAAGAAGGAGTCCTATTGGGCCTTTTTGGCCTGTGGGACCCCGGAAGCAGCAGATAGGTACCGACAGTCCAAGCGGCATGCGGCTCGGGTGGTTGCTGAGGCAAAAACTCGGGCGTGGGAGGAGTTCGGAGAGGCCATGGAGAATGACTTCCGTACGGCTTCGAGGCGATTCTGGTCCACCATCCGGCGTCTCAGGGGGGGAAAGCGGTACGCGACCAACACCATTTATGGTGGGGATGGCGTGCTGTTGACCTCAACTCGGGATGTTGTGAGTCGGTGGGCGGAATACTTCGAAGACCTCCTCAATCCTACTGGCACGTCTTCCACTGAGGAAGCGGAGCCTGGGGACTTTGGGTCGGGCTCTCCAATCTCTGGTGCTGAGGTCACCGAGGTGGTTAAAAAGCTCTCGGTGGCAGGGCTCCGGGGGTGGATGAGATTCGCCCTGAGTTCCTTAGGGCTCTGGATGTTGTGGGGTTGTGTTGGCTTACGCGACTCTGCAATATCGCGTGGACATCGGGGGCAGTTCCCTTGGATTGGCAGACTGGGGTGGTGGTTCCCCTATTCAAAAAGGGGGACCGTAGGGTGTGTTCCAACTATAGGGGGATCACACTCTTAAGCCTCCCTGGTAAGGTCTATTCAGGGGTTCTGGAGAGGAGGGTCCGTCGGATAGTCGAACCTCGGATTCAGGAGGAGCAGTGTGGTTTTCGTGCTGGTCGTGGAACACTGGACCAGCTCTACACCCTCAGCAGGGTCCTGGAGGGTGCGTGGGAGTTTGCCCAACCAGTTTACATGTGCTTTGTGGACTTGGAAAAGGCATTCGACCGCGTCCCTCGGGGGGTTCTGTGGGGGGTACTCCGGGAGTATGGGGTACCAGGCCCATTGATATGGGCTGTTAGGTCCCTGTACGACCGGTGTCAGAGCTTGGTCCGCATTGCCGGCAGTAAGTCAGGCTCGTTTCCAGTGAGAGTTGGACTCCGCCAAGGTTGCCCTTTGTCACCGATTCTGTTCATAACTTTTATGGACAGAATTTCTAGGCGCAGCCAAGGTGTTGAGAGGATCCGTTTTGGTGGCCTTAGAATCGCTTCTCTGTTTTTTGCAGATGATGTGGTCCTATTGGCTTCATCAGATCGTGATCTACAGCTTTCGCTGGAGCGGTTTGCAGCCGAGTGTGATGCGGCCGGGATGAGGATCAGTTCCTCCAAATCCGAGGCCATGGTCTTGAGCCGGAAAAGGGTAGCATGCCCTCTCCGGGTCGGGGAGGAGGTCCTGCCCCAAGTGGAGGAGTTTAAGTATCTCGGGGTCTTGTTCACGAATGAGGGAAAACTGGAGCGTGAGATCGATAGGCGGATAGGTGCAGCATCCGCAGTGAAGCGGGCGCTGTACCGGTCTGTCGTGGTGAAGAGAGAGCTGAGTCGAAAGGCAAAGCTCTCAATTTACCGATCGATCTACGTTCCCACCCTCATCTATGGTCATGAGCTTTGGGTTGTGACCGAAAGAACGAGATCTCGGATACAAGCGGCTGAAATGAGTTTTCTCCGCAGGGTGTCTGGACTCTCCCTTAGAGATAGGGTGAGAAGCTCAGTCATCCGGGAGGGACTCGGAGTAGAGCCGCTGCTTCTCCACATCGAGAGGAGCCAGTTGAGGTGGCTCGGGCATCTGGTTAGGATGCCTCCTGGACGCCTCCCTGGTGAGGTGTTCCGGGCATGTCCCACCGGGAGGAGACCCAGAGGAAGACCCAGGACACGCTGGAGGGACTATGTTTCTCGGCTGGCCTGGGAACGCCTTGGGATTCCCCCAGAGGAGCTGCTCCATGTGGCTGGGGAGAGGGAAGTCTGGGCCTCCCTACTTAGGTTGCTACCCCCGCGACCCGACCCCGGATAAGCGGACGAAAATGGATGGATGGATGGATGGTATTGATAATGAAAAGTTTTTTACTCCTTGCAACCCTGAGAACAGAAAATGTCAAAGAGGAGCTGGAGACGTCTCGTAGATAAAAACGAAGCAGCCCACTTTGAAGCGTAAACAATTGTTGTAGACTGGGCAGATCTTCCTGGAGCTGCTGCTAAAAACTGCTAAAAACATGAAATAACACATTTAGCGTTATTTCTCTACAATATAATAATAATAATAATAATAATGAATTCAATTTATAACGCACTTTTCATTAATGAAAATCTCAAAGTGCTACAAAGTGCAACAGAATTAAATGTCAATAAAACAAGTAATAAAACAAGTAAAATCAATAACAGTATCAACTAAGATCAAAGATAGAATCATGAGGAGGCAGAGTATGCTTGGTTAAAAAGAAAGGTCTTCAAGCCGCTCTTAAAGTCAACCAGTGACTGTGGAGCTCTTAGGCAGTCAGGAAGAGAGTTCCACAGGCGGGGGGCAGCCACACTGAAAGCCCGGTCTCCCATGGTCCTTAATTTGGTTCTCGGAATGTGAAGTAGATGACTGTTCTGTGACCGTAGAGACCGGGTGGATGAGTATGGTGCAAGAATGTCCTTTAGATAATCTGGTGAAGTTCCGTGTAAGCATTGATGTGTAATGAGAGCAGTTTTGTACTGAATTCTGTAGGCGACAGGAAGCCAATGAAGGTTATGGAGAATGGGTGTAATATGTTCAAATTTACGAACTCTCAACAAAATCCTTGCTGCACTGTTTTGAATATATTGAAGCTTCTGAAGGTATTTACCAGGGATTCCAATAAACAGGGAGTTGCAGTAGTCGAGCCTGGAGGAGACAAAAGCATGGACGAGCTTCTCAGCATCGGAAAAAGTTAGGGATGGGCGAAGTCTGGAGATGTTTCGAAGATGGAAGAAGCAAGTTTTAAACAGAAGCTTAATGTGATTTTCAAATGTAAGATGAGAGTCCATTTTTATTCCAAGATTTGTAACAGAGGTGGAGAGGGGGATGTCTTGTCCAGAAAAGGAAATTGTTGTTATAGTTGATGTTTGTACCTGGTGAGGGGTGCCAATCAGTATGGCCTCAGTCTTGGAGCAGTTTAATTGAAGAAAGTTCTGATTCATCCATGCCCTTATTTCCATATTATTATTACAATATAAATAAACGTTACAGTTTTATTATTTAATTAACTACTAAATATTAATGGCGATGCAATTTGAAAACATGGTGGGTCATGTCTTTAAGGAATGAACATCCTCAAGACTGTGGAGATAATGTAAACAGCCTCCAACACAGCTTCCCCTCACAATAACCCTGTATCATCAGTTGAGACTTACTGGTTCCCTACAAGTGTAATCTCCCAAATCTAAAATAGGAAGTCAACACTGGCACCGCCCTCAGAAAGGCACCGCAGAGACTGTTTTTCCTGTGGCAGGCGAGGAAACATGGCCTGCAGAGCTGTTTCTGCACAGTGTTTTGGTTTGGAGCAGTTTCACAGCAAGACAAAAACAGATTGGAGAGCTGAGGAGAAGATCTTGCATATAACACAATCATTGTTCCACATGAGGAAATTACAGCTCTAATGTACTGTATTGATGTTTGGGGGAAAGCATGTAAAACAAATACAAAGCAAATTTTTGTTTTACAGAAAAGAGCTGTAAGAATTATCACTAGAAAGCATTACCGTCATCCATCAAGCACATTATTTTATCAACTGAAGTTATTGAAGTTCCATGATTTGGTAGATTATAGTATTTTATCAGTTATGTGTAGGGCTCAGAATAACATACTGTATTACCTTTAAACATCCAAATAAATTTTGTTAAACAACAAAGTTGTTATAATCTTAAGGGGATAGAGATATTTGTAAAACCAAAATACAGAACTAGTTTGAAGGGACGGTCTACCTCAATGAATTGGATTGTGGAATGGTTTGGAGAGTGATGTTTAAAATGCCAAGTCAATGTGTACATTCAAGAAAATGATCAAAACTGAATAGTTAAAAAATATATATATATATGAAGTAGCTTAATGTGTATTGTATTAGAGTTAGAAAAATTAGAAAGTGTTATTCATTTTGTTGTTACTTGAAGATTATTATTGTTTGAACTAATTGTTTGAAAAAAGGGGCAGATATAATACAATTTTTTTCTTTTTTCTGCTGCCCTTCATTTTATTTTTGTATTCTTATCATTTATGAATTGTATTTTTTTTAATGAACAAATTTTATGAATGAATAAAATAAATAAATAAAATCTCTGGTGTTCCCCTGCCCACCCTTCAGGACATCTCTTCTCACCCCGGTCACTGTTAGTCCAGCTTCTTCCTACAAGACAGTTTCTTCCCCATCACTCTCATGAACACCTGACCTGAACTTATTTTCTGCTGCAAATCTTTTTGCTGCACTTTATTCTAATTGTATTGTTCATGTTTCTACTACCGTTTATATAATTGTATAAATTATATGTACATAAGGACGGAGTGACCGTCTGTTGGCAACAACCTTCATGTTTGTGTGAGCCAGTAAAGTGTTTCTGATTCAGTTCTGTGCAAAAATGACCTCTTAGTTTTTATATATTGTGTCCTTGGAGACAGTCTTTCTTGTAATCTTTCAAAATGGTTTTAATCAATAATTCTGCAGGCTTTTTGAAGGTTTTTGACTCATTTTCTGTCCAGTTCTCATGGTGAAATATTGTGCAGTATGTGCTTGAAACGACAGAGGTGGAAGACAAAATACGTAACAATTTCAGACTAAAAACAATCAGATGAGCAGTAAAGAAAAGCTTGTCTTTAAAGAAATTAAATTAAATCTAATTCATCAGTCAGACATACAAAACCTGAGAGATTCAGTTCAATATGTCAAGTTGCCAACTGATAGCTCTTTAGGAATTACCTCGATGCTAAAACAGCATAGTTTTGTATGAAAACAATTTTTCGGATATGAAGTGGAATTGTCGCTTTTTCAATGAAAACATCACTGATTCTTCAAGCTGAGATTTCTCAGACTGAATTTTATGCAAATGATACTGAGAACAACTCCACAGTAACTCCGATCCAAAACAAATTCCTACCATCTCTTTAGGTCAGCAGAAACAGGACAAAGAAATTAGATATTGAAGCGGATGAAACCAGTAGTGTAGCCTATGTAATACATGGATATATGAAGTATACCCACTAGAAAAGTTTAAGAATTTCAGTCCCCACTTAAGTGCCCAGTGATACGTAACATACTATTAGGCACATGTCACTGATATGTTAAATGACAGTTATGCTTCCGTAACAATCTCTGTGTATGCGCTTGTCCAGCAAATTATTGTATAATTCTGTACTTACTACTTGAACATGTTTTGCTTTGATACTGTTTTATAAATTCTATAACATGTTTTTAATACATTTGTACAAAGACAACTGTTGTACAAAGCTTGTTGTTCATGTATTTGAATAAAAGCATCAGAGACATTTGGAAATGTTCAATATGCTATAAATAAATATAATAAATATAAATTGAAGATGACATTGTACTAACCGGTGTACTTTTGTTTCTAGACACAGTATACCCACTACAATAATGTAGACCACACCACTGGATGAAACGTGAATCAAAATTGATTCAGTGAATGATATATAAACACGGATAAAAATGACTTTGGTGATGTTAAAAACTGTTTTCTGAGCAGGTGGACATTGTTGTGTCTTTTTTGTGTAGACATAGTGCATGCTGGGAGAAGGACAGATGGGACAGTCTCTGTCCTGAGATACTTAAACTGTAGTGGATGGAACAAATACCGAGTGTCCTCCTTCAGACATGTAGCTCAACTCCTTTGTCCAATCAGCGTTCAGAGATGGTTTGGGCCAGGGCTCCCACTGGTCCCTTCTCAAGGCCAGGGAGTCTGTCAGGTGGGCTACCAGGTCCATGTTTTCAGCATATTTTAACAGTGCCATGTCATTACAGGTAATACCACTGGTGTAAAAGAAAAGAATGGAAGACAAAAACATGGCCCAGTTTTGAAAATTGCTTTTCTGGATTTAAAACCATTTTTAACCACATGCTGAGCTCTGTCCTTTAAAAAGTCCTTTATCCATGAAACCAGTGCGAGGTGAACCTGAAGGTCAGGGAGGCGACACAACAGAGTGTTGGTGTTTACAGTGTTAAAAGCTGATGTCCATGAAAAAGATCCTGGTGTGTGGGGTGTAGAGTCCAGTTGCTTAGTGACTGTGTCCAGAAGCATGAGGCTTTTGTCCTCAGTGCTTTGCTTTGTATGAAGACAGACCATCAACAGCCAGTGCCAATGATATAATAAGACCTTTTCTCTTTCCTTTTTAAATTATCAATCCTGGAAATGAAGTCAGATTTCATTTAAATCTTTTCATATACATGCGTACGGTGGCCGACAGGTGCAAACATGCAGCTTACAGCTAAACGCGACGCAAATGGCGAAACGACTATAGCAAACACGTGAATGATGCAAACTCCAAAACTCACAAACACAAAAAAAAATCAAGTCAAGTCAACTTTATTTAGAAGTCACGCAATCACAGAAAAGTATAAGAAAAAAAATACAACCAACAAAACAAATGCAAAGAAAAATTGCTGTGAAAACCAAAAACACAAAAAAATTTCAAGTAAGAAACGTTGCAAACTCACTTGTCTAACAGAAGCATGTCAGACCATAAAGAAAACTCGACCATCAAGTCATATGGGACCAGACGCCCTGTAAAGACATGAACGGGATGCGCAGAAGAAAGTTGGAGGAAATAAATAATTACATGCAGTTGCTTTTAAAAATATATATATATATATTGCTTTTGGTATGTCAAACATTTTCCTTTGGTTTTAATTGCTGGTGTGTTTTTCTGTTGTTTTGTGTGTGTGTTTTGGAGTTTGCATCATTTATATGTTTGTGTTGCTTTTAGCTGTTTGCTTTTTTCACGCCTGTCGGCCACGGGGATAAAAAAAACGGGAAAAAGAGACATGAAGTAAAGGTCTTGTTTCCTTCCTTCCTTATAAGATAACTTTATTTATAATGTGAATGTTTTTGTTCGGTGCCCTGAATTAACTTCTGTTGTGACTTGATGCTACATAAATAAATTGAATTGAATTAAATAAGAAGAATAAAACTAAAATGAAAGTACAACTGGAAATTTTAATCAGAAACACACATTTTTATTGTATTTTCTCTGATCATTTTTTGACTTTTGGCCTTGAGGGAAAGGAAAAACTTAAATCCTTTGGCATAAATTGTTAGGTTTTAAATGTTTCTTGTTTTATCATGGTTCATGCTCAGTCATGCAGGGAAAAAAAATCCAACAATGTTCAGTCAGGTCATCTAGACAGTTTATTTTTATTTTTATTGAGAGATGTTTCGCCCTCCATCCAAAGGGCTTCATCAGTCTGAGAAGTCACAAACAAATGGTTTTCCCCACTTCTCAGACTGATGAAGCCCTTCAGATGGAGGGCGAAACGTCTCTCAATAAATAATAAATAAAAAAAGAGAAACTGTCCAGATGACCTGACTGAACATTGTTGGTTTCTTGTTATATAAAGCATGACCGCTTTGACAGGACAAGAGTTAGCCTGGCTCTGTTGTTGCGTGCCTCAAATTTCAATAAATACCACTTTAAAAACTAAGAACAAAGGGACAAATGATAAAGAAACAAAAACTTACATTTGGATTATTGTGCTGACAAATATATCCTTCCATGTAAATGAAGCTACAAGTGCACACACAAAAACGTTTCAAATGATCTGCGCAGACAGAAGCTGGCCTATTTTCCGAGTTTCATTGCATCGATCCATTCATCATCGCTGTGGTTCAATGTGAGGGTTTCGGGGGGGTTCTGTTAAGATGAGGGGAACAGGAAGCGGCCCCCCTGGTATGGCCCTCTCTCTTCGGAGCCCACTGTGTTGTGCTTATTAGCCCGGACAGGGAGAAGACGTACCTGCCTCCCCTCATTAGGCCGCGGTGGAGTGCGCGCTCAGCCTGCACAAGAATGAAGCATTAATTAGTGTTCTCTGCAGGGGGAACTGCCATTAGCACTTAATTAGCGGTAAGAGCATCATTCAGCCAGCGTCTAACATCCAGGGTGTTCTCCCTGTTAGTAAAATACACATGAAAGCTCCTGTTTGTTTGAACAGGAGCTTGTGTGGTGCGGTTTGTATTTTCCTGCATCTCGACGGGATTAACTTGTTTTCTTCAAAGCTTATTTTTGTCTGAATACATCCAGACAGGAGCAAGAGAAGTGGCAAAGGGCCTGTGCTCCGGTGTCAGGCCTGTGAGATCTACCTTTACCTCCTCGCTGCTGCTGACCCGCACGAGACCAAACGCTGCTTTCTCATCCAGCCTGGCTCGGGGTTGGTAAAATGGGCGATTAGTGAACTCGGGTCAACTTTTCCCCATTGCTCTCAGAGAAGTTCCTTTGATCTGCTGAGTAGGCATTCATCTCTTTCTTTTCTCTGTGTTCTCTGTCCTGCACCGTCACCACCAAGGAGGACAAGGGAAGCTGTTAACCCACCCTCAGTCCGCCGCTCGGCCTCTCTGGTTCTCACTCTTCCCCTCCGCTCACCCTTCCACTAATCCCTGCCCTCCCCAACACAGCCCTCGGCAGCTCGGGCGGACTGTGATGGAGGTGCCTTTCACTCCCAGCAATCTGAGAGGCGGAGAGCTGTCATTTGCCAATTTGGCCTGAATGGGGCGGACAGCGGATTGAATGTCGTTTTCCCACCAGGCTGCACCATCCAGACCAGCAGGGGAGGGAGGGGGATGCAGGGAGCAGGATGTAATGCTAGAGCAAAATTAGAGCTTTGATGGCAGCTAATAGTGTGTGATGGGTGGCGCTGACGTGGATTTCCAGTACAGACGCCACAGGTTCCTTGTACCTCAGCCTCTCAGGGTCTGACCCACCTGCAAGATTAGGCCGGCTCTGCCTCCTCTCTCCGAGCTGTGATTTCACCCTGATCAGGGTAATTATACAGCTCCAACTCCAGGCCTGCTTATGTCAAAAGAGGTCCTGTTTCCTCCTTTACACACGTCTACATCCACAAACACACATCTGCATTTAAATCCAAGGCAGGTGGAAGAGCGGAGAAGCAGAAATCTCAGCTGAAACTCAATTTAATGCCTTTAATTCAATGGAATTAATTATCACTTCCCCCTCATACCAAGATATATTTTTTCAAACACTAATCCTGTTTTTTTTAAAGATAATTGCCAGCTTCTCTGATTTGATGACCTGTTTCAGCTTTTCATTCCAAAAATGTCTTTGTATCTGTGTTTTAATGTGCACTGAGTATGAATAAAATTCACACGAAGAATTTAGAACATGAGAGCAATTTTTATTTGCAGTTTAGTCATCACACCCTCACTCCAAATAAAATAAATAATTACATTTGACACAACTTTAAGCCATATAATAAAGACCACAAGTAATATTTATTTTTCAAAGACAATAAGACAAATAATGACTCAGACTACAAAATGTTTCTAAAAGGTTTGAAAAATATTGTAATTTAAGACCAACAATAGCACCATTCTGAAGACATCACAGGTAATTAGTTTAATTTACAACAGATCGGGAACTTAATCTAATATTTGAAGAGCACGGCAACAAGTTAAAATTTTTCAGAAATAAAAATTATATGGAAAAATGTTTGGACAAATAGTTCAACTTATGACTAATAATGAAAGTTTTGCAGTCGGGGAGCGGTGGCACAGAGGTTAGAGAGGGTGGGCCTGTGATCAGATGATCACCGGTTCAACGCCCTGGACAAGCAACATCAATATGTGGGTGGACAAGGTAAAATTCACCCACACCTTTCTCCACCCTCTCTTGCTCCACTGTGGCTCCTTGAGCAAGACCCCTAACCCCCAGCTGCTCCCATGGGCACCACTGCTCCACACACAGAGGGCTGTAATAGCTCAATGGTTTGTGGTTGCATCAGGAAGGACATCTGGCATAAAAACAATTGCCACCTCTTTGTACGAGTTAATTTGCAGGGAGCAGCCAAAAAATAAATAATATAAAACTGAAAATATTGCAGTAATTTGGATATTTCTTCATCTGTTACAGAATGTTGTTAAAAAATTCAGGGGCTTTGCTGAAATCTCTTTACACAAAGACCAAGGTTGAAAAGCAGTCATGAATGGTTGTAATCTCCAGCCTTCCAGGCAGTACTTTGTTAAAACGGGTCTGATCATGTTGTCTCTTCACAACTTCTCTTCAGAGACAGGAAAACAGTTAAAAATATAACAGTTTGAAGAAATGAATAACAACGACAGCCACCAACGCTGCGTCTGAGCTCATTTAAGATGGAATGAAGGCACGTGAATCATTACGCTTGTATGACAACTTTGGTTGCCTCGCCTCATAAACTGTAAAAATGAGATTTTCTGTCTATCATCAGTGGAGTAGGCTTCAGGATTGTGTGGTTGTGCAACAGTGCACAAAAGCAACTACCAGTACTTCTGGGGATACTAATAAGACTGAATAATACATGCGTCCTTATGAAACCTTCTATACAGATGTTTTCATGGAAGCGTTTGCTTTTGTTAGCAACAATCCATATCACAACAGTGTTAGCCTGGTTAAAACCAGACCCTTGTCCTTCACTTCGCTTTGTACTAGGGTCTGGGACTTCTCCCATAGACAAGGATTTCTCCGGTAGATTTTTGACCGGACCAATCAGAGAACAGAAGGCGGAGTTTTGAACGACGTCGACTGACGTCGTCAGTTAAAATGGCTGCCGCCACGAAGGAATTTTCAAGAAAACAAGGTAAAAAACTATTATTTCTTTGCTGAGAAAAAATATATTTCTTAGCTGACGTTATATCAGAAGTGTTCCTGAGCTTAACAGTTCCTAAATCAATTCACGAAATGGTCAAATCTGCTGGATTTAAATTGTTTCGGTTTGACATTTTCCAAACAGCCTCGGGTGCGCTACGAAAATAAATGATAAAAAAATCGAATTTTATCTCAAATGTTTCATCCAGGCCAACAGTCAGTAAATTAGAGCCATATAATTACACACTGGTAGCAGAAAAAATATCCACCGAGTGGTTTCTGAGCTATTTATCTGATAGCCTGGACCTCGCCAGGCTAAACTAACAAAACTCCGCCTTCTGTTCTCTGATTGGTCCGGTCAAAAATCTACCGGAGAAATCGTTGTCTATGGGAGAAGTCCCAGACCCTAGTACAAAGCGAAGTGAAGGACAAGGGTCTGGTTTTAACCAGGCTACAACAGTGTGGGTCTCGGGCAAAAACACAGTTCAAAATCATCATCAAAATCACTTTTAATGTCCCCTTAGGGAAATTTTCCTTGCAGCAAGGTGACAAGAACATTTTAAACACAACACATAAACAATCACACCACAAAATTGGTAAACAATAAAATTCATATACAAATATCAATAAAATGTTGTGTTTGCACTATTTATATAAAGTGCTATGTATTGTCATCATTGTATGTTCATATACGACAAACTTGGCTCTCTGCATTTAAACCATCGCACCTGGGATACACCCAGGTGGGGCAGTGGGCAGCTATGTAAGTTGCTCCGGGAGCAATTTGGGATTGGGTGTCCTGCTCAGAGACACCACGAGATCTGCAATGACAGGGGATCGAACACAAGACCTTCGGGTCCTGAATCGGCTGCCCTGCCCCTACACCAGCTTGGCCCCTTTCCAGTTTTTATTTATGTTTTACACAGTTTTACAGTCTTTTATATATAAAAAGGTCCTTTTTATTTGTTCTGACGTACAAAGCAACTCAGCAGTTACTTAGTAATTTTTTTCAAGTATTATTGCTTGCTACCAGAAGGCAAAGGCAGAGCGATCATCTTCTTGCACCTGAATGTATGTGTGTGAGTGTGGGTGCGTGTGTTCATGTGTCTGTCGCCAACATGTTTCACAAACCACTGGCTGAATTGTAATAAAAATTGCAGAATGTAATCATTGGATCTACAAGTGATTATGTTTTGGAATCGCCCTGATTCAAGATGGCTGCTGAAGCCTAATGACCTGTAAAGACACAAAAATAACTTCGTTTTTCAGACAACAGATTGTGGGGATTCCATTGTGTTTTCTAACCTTCTAACCTAACTTTCACTAACTTCTTGCAGCTCCTGAGTGGCAGGTAAAGATAACTGGTCCCCATACAGCTGAAAAGTCTCTATCTATCAGCTAAGGCTTAGTCTTACCACAACCCAGCTCTGGAACATTGGTTACCAAATGGCAAAATGTGTGTTTGACTGGGACAGTGTTGTACAAGTGACCAACTGTGATGTGACCAACCGTACATGGGACCGAGATGGGGTAGAAGTAGAGCAGCCGACCTGGGACCAGAAAATTGCGGCTTGACTCCCAGCCATTCTCACATGTCGTGGTGTCTCTGAGCAAGACACCCAATCATTAATTGTTCCCAGTGTGCTGAATAGGTGCCCACTGCTCCACCTGGGTGTATCCCAGGTGTGATAGATTAAATGCAGAGAACTAACTTACACTGAAATGGTGATACAGTCTGCAACCCTAGTGAGAGTTTCCTTGTGAAAGAAAAGTAGCCTCTCCTGAGTACCCCCCACCTTGGCGTCTATAGCTACAAACCATATAAGAACCAAATGTCACCGGAAGCCTTATCTTTGTATCTAACCTGTCACTTTCCAACTGGTCACTTACCAGCTTTCCTGGAAATCATCGTCATCCTCTTGGTAATCCCCTGCCTTCCTCTCCAAGCCTACAAAACAACACCACATTGAGATAAGAGAGAGTCAAGAGTCATTTATTATTAACATTGCACCAATTTTCATCGATACAGCGTGATTATGTAATCACAGTCATCCAGGAGAGGGTTTGAGTGTGAAAAGCTGCTGCCTTATCAAAACACATGACATGACATGACATGACATGTCTTCACATGTTCTTCAGCGCGGCCTTCTCTCATCCGTCTCCAGATGAAGGTCAAAGGTGGGAAAACAGGGAAAGAAACCATGGGGGTCACAGCGTTGATATTAAAAAAAATGAATCACATTTTGTCTGCAAGACACCGCATGACCCAGTAAAAACCATATCATAAGCACATTTATGACAGTTACATGTTGCAGGTTGAAACCGAGGCAGGGAGGATTTGTCCATGAAACATTCCGGATGCCTCCGATAACGCGCATAGAAAAGTTCTCCGGGGGGGGGGGCAGACAAGACAACAACAGCTTTTTTCCACAGTAGCCACGTCTCAGGAGAAATTAGATATCCAGCCTTTTCCAAGGCTGTTTCCAAGGGAGCCAGATAAGAATTACAAATATTATTATTACATCAGGCACACTTTGTAATTTCAGCAGCCTTCAGTCTGTAAGGGCCATTCTGTTCATATGATCCAATTCGGGACTTTTTTCTCCCACTGATCCGACTCTGACCTCAGATGTTGACCACAGCGACCCGAGTCCTAAGTCCAAGGGTGACCAGCTCACCCTCTGGATAAGCTCTCAAACAGCTGAATTCTGATGTTGACCACAGCGAACAGAGTCCTAAAACCAAGGTTGATCTGTTCACCCCCCGAATAAGCTCGCACACAGCTGATTTCTCGAGGTCACAGCTCAGACCAGACGTCGGGTGCTCCAGGCATTAAGTCCTGCTGAAGTCTCCCTCTTTTGTGATAGACCAGTGCTCCACAAATGCCAAAAGGAAAGCGCTGCCATCATAACCAATATAATCCAAGATTCCAAGGTTCGTCACCTCCCGAGCACACCCAGACATCCACGGAATCCATGGCGTATCCTCCGTCACTCTGTGAGGTTGAAAAGGCTCCCCTTGTGCCTTCTTCTGTGGTAATCTTCTTGTAGAATCGAATGCCCAAACCTCCAATCCATCTTAATTTGCGTTCGAGGCGCTTTGCTGTGGAGCTGCCAGCAGCAGGGGGGGGAAGGACAGGAGAGGGAAGGGTTGCGACTGCCTCCGCTGAGAGCAAGGTTGAATCGATTTTTTAAAACTCTGCAAGGCTAGGTTGAGGAAAACTGTTACTAAACACCAACAATTCAAGTTATTATCAATCTAAAACTATAAATACTCATCCTGGTGAATGCTCAATAATCCAGGCAGAAAAATCCACCCGCTTCGGATGTTATCAGTCCATTAAATGGCCCCTATCATTTATTATCACCCCCATACCTATCGCTCAGAATGCCCCTACTGTACCTACTAGTAGGTTTAAAGGTACGTTGTCACCGTTACAAGTGATGACAGCAGGCTACGTCTTTAGCAAAGTGTTAAAGTTTCGAGTAAAGCCTCTCGCGTTAGGTTTAGGCTCTTGGTTAGGTTTAGGCACAAGGGTGAAGCTAGATTTATACTCGATGCGTCGCGCAGTGCACCAGGGTGTGCGCACCAAGAGTGACGCAATATCACCATCCCCGCCCCTGCGCGTATGGCTTGCGCGTCGATTTGGCGCATGTCGCGCATCTCCGATTTTTTAAAACTCTGCAAGGCTAGTGCGCACGCCGTGGACGCTACTGAATTGATTGACAGGTCGGGTGGGGACCTCACCCTATAGCCTTCACGCTCTTCACGCCAGAGCCTGCAGCTGTCTGCGCCGCTGTGGTCGTGGAGACGGCGTCGCGACGCATGGAGGAATGTTTTGTATGTGACACAAATGTATTAAATTCCCCTTCTTCATCCCTGATCTGGACTTTTCTTTTGTTTTTTTTGCCAAAAGTCAAGTGATCGCTTCCTCCTCCGCTGACTCCATGCATTAAAACCGCAAGACACAATAACTGTTGTTCTATTATGATTTGCTCCTCTAATAAAGACAACAGTTCAGCACGCGAGCGGAAAGCCATTTTTTTGTTGTTGTGTGATTTCAAACAGTTCTTCTTCTATGGTAGATTTCTTCTTCTACACCCTTTCTTGCAACATATGCACAGGTTTTAGAGGGTACTGCCACCTGCTGGTCCGTAAAAGAACAGCACTTTGCCATGCGCCGCCGTGCGTCAACCATAAACACAGCGGCGACACTGTAAACGCAGAAGCCGCACGTCTCAGTGCGCACGCAGCC
>JBBPBX010012773.1:0-10933 GCA_038048925.1 Garcialebias charrua | reverse complement strand
GGGGCGAAGCAGTGAGACAAGTCTGTTAGCACCGTCCAGATAGAGCACAGTTCTGCAGATGGGACTAGCCGGCCTTATCTGAAAGCACACAGAGAGCTTAAATAGGTGGTTGAGATACTCTTTGAGTTTATTAACAACGTACTAATCATTCTGGACCAAAAAACTCAGTTTTCTTCTTGGAGTCGGTTAACTCAGGGTTTGCAAGTTAATGTGTGTCATGTATATGCTGGTGAAGATTCTCAGTGTGTGTGTGTCATGTATGTTTTCATGTTTGGCTTCAACTAAAACAAACTAAATGTGGCGTATTCTACTCTGATAACTTATTAATGTATGGAATAAACATAAACACTGATGACGATGATGATTTCTGCCGTGTTGTAAACTGGTGCTTGTGGTTTCCAGGCCTTTCTTCTCCTGATTCACTGTCTCTGTCGCCAAAAGCCACACAGGTAATTATCCACTCTGACATCTTTACACAGAAATGTTTTACTCAAAGGACGCAATAAAAATATAACTGAATCATTATTTGTGCATAGAACAAGCTGTAAATAACTTTCACCTTTGTTTTACATTTTAGCAAAGAGGAAGACGGTCAACACACTGATGAAAGCACTCCGCTCCTGAACGGATGTTTAGCAGAATAAAACAAAGAGCAGTGTGTGTGTGTGTGTGTGTGTGTTTGAAGTCGGTGCAATGAAGAGTCGTTTATAATCACTGTGAACGTTAAGCGTCCACATCGAAGTGGACCTTTTTGTTCCGAGGCCCTTCTGTGTAAATATTCTGTTTTCTAAGATTTTATGTTTAAGGAAACCTCGTCATGGTCTCTGCACATCCTGGAAATACAAAGGAATTAAACTGTCGTACTGGACTTGTTTGACTCTCCGTAAACGCATCAACAAATAAACTGACCTAACGTCAGTCACCCACAATTTTTAAAAAACATCTAAGAATCAAGATATAAAAAATAAAATAAAAAAACGTAAAGCTGCTGCCAATGGCTCATGTCTCCATGGTAACCACGTCTGTCACTCACTGACTGACAATTTAATGAGACAGACTGAAAAGTAAGCCTCAAACTGCTGCTGTGTGTAGGACAGATCAACCACATGGCGTTTTGTTTCTAGTATTTTAAGTTGAAGTTAAGATTCTTCACCTCCTGCTTTATAAAAATATTTACAGCTAAAACATTAAAGTCTATGGAAGCTCTTTGTATGTGGGGGAGTGGCGGCGCAGAGGTTGGAGCAGGTGGGCCTGGGATCGGAAGGTCGCTGGTTCAACTCTCCAGACTGACATCAAAGGTGAAACACCCACACCTGCCTCCACACTCATTTGACTCTGGACCCTTGAGCAAGGTCCTTAAACGTTCAGTATGTAATTTCTGGAACACGCTGGAACTTAGGGAAAATTTGGAACAGAGACACGTTTCTGGTCCCTCCCCCTCAGAGCCATACTTGGCTCTGTTACCCCTTGCTCTGCTGAAATTAAAATTCAAGCTCTGTTTTTATTGGCTGGTTAATGGTGGGTCACTGTGGCTTTTTAGAAATGCTTTTAGAGAAGCAAGGGGACAATAGTTTTCAGAGATTACTGGTCTAAAATCAGTATGTCAGGAGGTAGTGACAGAGTGAAGAAATATGTTTAAAAAATATTGTTAGAAAAGTTACATACAGCTCCTTTGACCCCCACCCTCTGCTCCCCCAACAGGCCTCTTGAAAATGAGTTGTGATTCAACGAGACGACCTGGATAAATAAAGGTTACGGTAAATTAAAAAAATTAATGAAAATTTGAGAAAAGCACTGAAAAAGACGAGGTGCTGAGGTTTTGTTCCATCATTAATGTAACAAAAAAAAGTTGTGGGAATAAGAAAAGTTAGCAAAATATTTTAAAATGTAGACAGCCCAGAAGTGACATCATCAAACTGGAACAATCTGTAAACGCTTACAGGACGGCGCCCTGACTGCCTGGTTGTTAACGCTCGCACCTACAAACTGACCCAAGGGGGATCAGGACAGGTCAAAGGTCAGGAGTGAGGACGTGGCCACTGCGGCCCTGCAGGACCGTTCAGAGACGACGACTTCAGGGAGGCAGCAACAGACAACAGCACTAATAATCTTCAAAGCGACTTGTCGACTGTGATGCTGCTAAAAACCATGAAGATGTGTTCCAACCAGAAAACATGTCTGAATGGAGACGTCCATCTACTGAAGGTCCAGGATGTTGCTTTAAAATCTGGACACGAGGTAAATAAACTGTTTTGGCTGCATGCTCAAAAATTACAATAATAAATTTTGCTCACACCCTTTTTTCAGTTGTATAAATTATGTGATGTAGCACTTCTAATAGCACTGTTGATCAAGACGCACGTTTTGGTGAATAATGTGCACATTTTATTTCAGAGCTGCGTGACGATACAGGATAAAATTTCAGTATCACAAATAAATCAAACCTTTTGGCATCAGCTAAAAAAAATTATATCAAAACTAATTTCAGTTTTATATAATTGTTAAACTATAAAATATTTTAAATAATTGGTTTTGACTTTTAATGCTATCAAAAATCGACATTTAAAAATGATACACAAGTAGTTTATGTGTACTTGATGAAATGATCTAAACACACAGATAAAGTCCAGCTGGTTCATGTTTCGGACTCGAAGGCGCTGTTGGTCCGGCCGGTTGGTCTCCTGGGGAGAGGTCTGTCAGCTGATCTGCCTCTCCTCCTGCCTCTGAGCCATCCTGAAACCTCTGAGGCTGCTGGCTCTCCAGACTTCTTCACTTTCTTCTTCCTTCTAGTTCTGTAAGAAAACCAGATTTTAAAATCAGCATTCAAAATCGTCAAAATGTATTCCTGTACATCAGCCACAATCAGTTAATCAACAAAGTTCTGGAAAGAAAGCGCAGCACTCGTGTATCGTTCAGTAATCACGCCTCAGACAGACAGAGGGATTTAGACGAAGTGAGACTCTTACTTGGTGCCGGTCAGCTCGGGTTCGGTGTCTGAGAAAGTGGGCTCAGAGAGAAACTTAAGCTCCCCGGAAGAACTAACCACAGCAGACACCTTCAAAATAAAAGAAGCAGTGGGACAGGAAAAGATACTGAAACAGCAGACAAATGGAACCCTGTCATGCATTTTTACAAGCCCCGCCCACTTTAGACCTGCAGTGCAGAGCATCTCATAAGACATAAGGCAGCCCCCACCCAGGAGAATAAAAATGTGGAGTGGAGAAGCCCCATCCTCCTCCTCCTGCACTCTTCATCCATAACCAGTACCAGAAACTGTTCTGAACTCGTGGTTTTCTTACCTTCGTTGGCGTCGATCTCTCCTTCGTCCTCTCTGTGTGCGTCTCTGCAGCCTTGTCTCTGAATTCACCTAAAACAACAAGAACTCACAATGAGACTGCAGATTATAACTAAAGGCTTCAAGGAATGCAGATCACATATTTTGTAAATGGACAGAAAAGGTTGACTAGTTTAATGACAATATTTAAACGATTTGTACAGTTCTTTAGAGCTCAGACTGTTTTGGGCGTAAGTCTCAGCTACTACAACAACTCATTTTATCTCCATATGTTGTTACGACCCGAAGGTGCGTAGCATGTTGAGGGACACGAGACACAGGATGAGGGTTTTAAAAAGAAAGTTTTTATTTTAGGCTCTCCAGCGGCACGTCTCTAGGGAGCGCTGTGGTTGCTCTGTGGAGAGAAAAAAAAAGAGCCCAAACCCCTCAACTTCCTCGTGTCCACAAAAAAAAAAGTAATAAAAAGAAAAGCGGACCCGATGAGCCAATTCAAAGAAATAAACGGATACCCCAGGGGGCCAACTCCTACGGAGCCGTCGAAGCCCCCGACAGTACCGGGCTAAATTCAAAAGCCCCCACCTAACATAAACAACAACAAAAGCAAAAACCTAGCATTCGGTCTCACCAGGTCGAATCCAGCTTAACAACCACAACAGGTCTTCCCTGCTCTTCCTCTTCGGCTCTCACGGCTTCTTCGGTTCTCACGGCTTCTTCCTTCGACTTCTTCCTTCGGCTTCTCACGGCTTCTGCCTTCGGATTCTTCTTTGGCTGCTTCCTTCGGATTCTTCTTCGGTTGCTTCCTTCGGCTTCTTCTTTGGCTGCTTCCTTCGGCTTCGGCTCTCTGCTGCTACTGCTTCGGACCTCTTATAAACGGACCAATCACCCACCTACAGCGTGCTTTAATTAATCAACAGCTGCAGTCAATCAGCCTCTCAAAACCTTTAAACATCTCATCCCTCTGACCTGAATAAAAATAACATGCCCAGGGCATGTAACATATGTAAATCTGAGTACGTTTAAAGCCCTGTTTGTAAAGGTCATCGTTGACACCAGAAGGTGATGTACTTTCTGAACGTTTTATAATCTCAGTAGGTGGGTCATCAGGAATGAAAATATTATCCACCTTTTAGCAGAGGGTGATAAAAACACGATGAACTTACTCTGATCTACGACATAAGAAGCAGGAAAATATCCCTGCAGCCCACTGGCCAGGCGCCCGAACCACCAAGCGTCGTTCTCTTTGTCTTTGAACAGAACTTGGATGACATCACTGCGCCGGATGGTCAGTTCATCAGAGCGATTAGCTTTGTACTCGTACAGGGAAACCACCTGGGAGAAAAACACAAAGATGTCATGTACCATACCATACCATTTTGGTAAATGGTAAATGGAGCTTATTTATATAGCGCTTTCTAGCCCCCTGTGAGGAGCCCCAAAGCGCTTTACAATACCAACCATCCACCCATTCATACACGCATTCATACACCGGTAGCGGCAGACTGCCATGCAAGGCGCCTTTCCAGTCCTACCGGGAGCAACTTGGGGTTAAGTGTCTTGCCCAGGGACACAACGACACATGGTGTGGGGAACCGGGATTCGAACCTCCAACCTTCCGATCGGGGGATCGGGGGATGACTGCCATTACCACTACGCCACGGCCGCCCGTTATTTATAGAGCACTTAAAACAGTGACAAGGCCAATCAAAGTGCTGTACAAACAAACAGGCAACACATACAATGAAGTACAAAAAATACACATATGCAGATAATAAATATAACGACCAAACACAGATGAAAGCAACAGAATAGTAATGGGTCTTTAAACTGGATTTGAAAACCAAGAGGGAGGTAGTATGTGATGTAGCAGTAACTGGTGCAAGCCCAAACCTGAACAAGTTGGGTGGTTGTGTAAAATGTATGTAATTAAAAACAGAAGGCAATGATTTGAAAATTTCATAAACCCATATTTTATTCACAATGAAACATAGTAGACATTAAATGTTGAAACTAAGAAATTTTGCTATTTTTTTATGAAAGGGGAATAAAAGAGGTAATTTAGAATTTTATGTTAGAAACATGTTTCCTAAAAGTTGAGACAGGGACAATGAAAGGCTGAAAAAGAGAACAAGAAACAACTGGAGGAACATTATGCAACAAATTTGGTTAATTGGGTACAGATTATGGATGGATGGATGGATGGATGGATGGATGAGTGGATTAATTAACAACAGGCCAGTTGGGGGACTGGATATAAAAATAGTGTTTTACAGAGGCTGAATCTCAGAAGATGGGCAGAGGTTTACCAACATGAACAACTTTAAAAATAGTGGAACCATTTCAGAACAAGGTTCCTCAGTGGAAAATTGGGAAGAACTTGAATAACCCATCACTTAAAGTTCATAATATCATGAAAACATTAGAAGATTCTGAGACTCTCCAGGCTCAAAGAACAAGTCAGCGCTGGATGCTCATGATCTTCGGGCCCTTGGGGGCCACTGTAATAAAATCAGGTCTGACTCTGTTAGACTTCGCTGCTTTGGCTCAGGAACACTTCCACAAATCATCGTCTGTAAACAGACATTTGATGTGCTATCCAACAAATACTGATTAAAGCTCTATCAGGCAAAGATGAAGATGTTGGGAACACCATCCAGAACCGCCGTCTTCTCTGGACTGAAGCTCGTTAAAATGGACTGAGGTGGAAAACTGTCCGGTGGTGAGACAAATCAAATACATGAACACAACGTCCCAACTTGTTAGAAGTTGGGTTTGCGTTGACGTCGCAGTGCGTACTCACCACTTGTTGAACGGGGCTGGAATCTGTTTCCACATAAAATCCTGACGAGGCGTGATCAGGAAGGGTCTGCCGCAGAAAAACATGATTTTAATCTCAAATGGTCTGGATGGCATAACAGAGAGAAAATGCTCATTCGGTTTGCAAAGAAGAAGAAACGAAGCGAAGCCTCACCACCTGGCGCCTAAAAGACGAAGCTCCTTTTAGATGCTGACCGACTGGACTGAAGTCCCCTGGAAGTTCAAGACAAAACATCAGCAAAGATCAGATCACTTTCTGTAATTCACCTATTTGTGCTGTTTCCAAAGACAAAAAGCTTCTGGTCCCAGTGCAACTTGTTGAGGGACATTAAACCAATTACAGTAGTAGGGGACATGGATATATTTGAGCCAGGTTGATTAATGAAACCACGTAATAAATGTAAACTTCAGCATAAAACAATTGTTTAGAAAAAAACATTGAAATTATAAGTTATAGATTCCAATCCACTGTGGAAAAAGAACAAAAAACTAACTGGACATTGATGAGAATGAGTGGAAGGAAACTTCTGAACGTCCTGCAGGACTTCAGACTGAGATAATCTCCAGAAACATTCGACCTCATTTGTTTAGCAACTCCAGAAAAAGCCATTCGCTCATTAAACACACGCAACTTGGTGATTAATTAAACCAGACACTCACGGGTTTGTGTGTTCAGAGCAGCTTGGGGGATAAGCTGTTCTGCAAAAGAACCAGAGAGCTGCAGCTTGGAGTGCGGCGACAGGAGAGATGGAGGCGGCAGCGACACGTTTAATCCCATCTGAGGGGGAAAACAGCTGGCTTGTACTTACAAAGCTAAGAAATGGATTTTGTAATACAAAATGCTAATTTTATCATCAATACAACCTCAACTCCAGAAATGTTGTGTAAATTGTAATTAAAACAGAATGCAACAATTTGTAAAAAAAAAATCTCATCAATTCTTATTTTGGAAAATAACATAACTGAGGTAAACTCTGTTTACTGGTCGGTCTACGTTCCTCCCTTCACCTCTGGTCATGAACTCTGGTAGAGACTGAAAGAATGAGATCGTGGATCCAGGAGGTTGAAATGAGTTTCCTCTGCAGCTGGACTCTCCCTCAGAGACAGAAGTTCAGTTATCAAGAGAGACTCAGAGGAGAACCACTGCTCCTCCACATCCAGAGGAGACAGTTGAGGTGGTTCATCTGGTAAAGATGCTCCATGGGTCGGTGCCTCACTGGGGAGATGCTTCGGACATGTCTGACTGGAAGGAGACCCAGAGGAAGACCCAGGACACACTGGAGAGACTATGTCTCAGTTGTCCTGGGAACACCTTGGAGTCATCTCAGAAGAGACTGTGGCAAGAGATGTCTGGACCTCCCTGCTCAAGATGCTGCCCCTGAGACCTGACTCCAGAACAAGAGGGTGGATGGATGGATGGATGGATGGATGGATGGATGGATGGAGACCAGCTGCTGTTCTACAGTCCAGGTCTTCAGTGCAGCACCTGGACTCTTCCAGTATTGAGCCATGCTGTTGTGATGGATGCAGTATGAGGTTTGGTGTTGTCTTGCTGAAATATGCAAGGCCATCCCTGAAAAAGATGTCTGGATAAAAACACATGTTGTTTCTGTATTTACTATTTTGCACTGTTGGAGTCTTTCCAGATGTGTAAGCTGCCCATGACGAGCCCATATGAAGCCCTATACCATCAGAGAGGCAGGAACCAGCCAGCATATAACAATGGATGGTCTCTTTTCAGTTCACGATGTGACGTTCATTGATTTGTCTGACCATAAAACATTTTTCCACTTTGCCTCGGTCCATTTTAAATGAGCTTGGGTCCAGAGAAGACAGCAGTTTTTCTGTATGGTGCTCAGCTTCTTTGCATGAAAGAGCATTTTGCACAGTCTTGTGAAACTGCCCATCTTTATACCCAGTCCTCTTACAAATCTGCTATCAAATAGCTCCAATGTGTTGAAAATGCTGTTTCTTATCCCTACCACTTACTTTTACAGCCTTCTGTCGCCCTTGTTTTGTCTTTTTTTAATGTTGTCGTAAAATTCAACGTTACCCCAAAAACATTCAACATGTCATATGTTTACTATGTTAAGTAAATGAAATATGGGTTTGTGAGATTTATAAATCATTGCATTTTGTAGGTATTTTTTTTTTAGTTTTGAACATTCCAACTTTTTCAGAGTTGGGGTCAAGAAGTCCTGTGTGTATGTCATAATAAATACATTTTCATTTAAATACAAAAATAATAAAACGTGTTAGTCCCATGCTTATTAACTCTGTATTAACAGGGTTCTATTCTTGGTCCTCTCCTCTTCTCACTGTACATGCTGCCTCTTGGATCAGTAATAGCCAGACATAATTTTTCTTTTCACTGCTATGCTGATGATGTACAAATTTATCTACCAATGAAACCCAAAAACAGTAATCTTCTCACTCCCTACTCTGATTGTATTAACGACATTAAACAGTGGCTTCACCGTAATTTTTTGTTTTTAAACGAAGGAAAGACAGAATGCATCTTCTTCGGTGATGATGCTCCCTGTAACTTTGGTGCTCTAACTTCCAAATGCAGACCAACAGTTAAAAACTTGGGGGTGACATTTGACAAGGACTTAAAATTTGATAAACACATAGCGTCTGTAGTCAAGGCCTGTTTTTATCAATTACGTCTTTTATACAAAGTTAAACCTTTTTTAAATCGTTTTGATTTAGAAAAGGCCATTCATGCTTTTATCACCTCAAGACTTGACTACTGTAATTCCCTGTATGCGGGAATCTCCCAATCCTCCATTAGACGCCTTCAATTGGTCCAAAATGCTGCAGCTAGACTTTTAACCAACACTTCCAGACGTGAACACATTACCCCTGTTTTATTTTCTCTCCATTGGCTTCCAATTGATTTTAGAATTAAATTCAAAATTTTATTATTCACTTTTAAAGCACTCAATGGTCTTGCCCCACTATATTTGACTGATCTCGTAACTGTCCGTGAATATAGGAGAACACTGAGATCATCTAATACATTTCTCCTGTCCATCCCAAAGTCCAACTACAAACGTTGGGGTGACCGGGCCTTTTCTGTCGTTGCACCCAGTCTCTGGAATAAGCTACCTCTGGACTTGCGCTCCATCACTCATATGGAGTCTTTTAAATCTAATCTTAAAACCTTTTTATTCAGGCAGGCTTTTAATACCTAGTAGTTCTTTGACATTCTTGTTAGGTCTTAATTGTTTTTAATTTTTAACTGGCTGTTTTTTATTGTTATTTTTGATTGTTTGTTTTATTTCTGTATTGTTCAGCACTTTGTGCACCTTCTGGCTGCTGAAAAGGGCTCTATAAATAAAGATTGATTGATTGATTGATTAACGTTATGGTTAAAACCTGAGTTGTGTTCAGCCTCAGGATGTTAAAGACAAATATTACTGAGAGTTGAGTCATTGACAGTTGGACCATTTAAAAAGCAGATTTTATGTCTTTCAGCGGACGTTATGGTGGACAGATGTAACTCACAGTGTCTGATGTGAAGCTCCTCCCTGAGTGACTGATGCCCATTTTATCTGCAAACATAAAATAATAAAACATGTAAAACAAAAAGATGACTCAGGAAAAAATCAAATGCAACTCTGTGAATTACAATGGTGCTGTACACAAGATGTTTTTATACCATGGTCTGACGTAAATCCAGAGGCTGAGGACCGGTGATGTGGCTCCTACAAACAGTGTGAAAATGTGAGCTTTGACTAATTTAAACATCAAGTGTTAAACATGTGAGTTAAAGAAGATGAGCATTTACAAGAACTGAGTCCAAGTGTTCCTTTACAAACTGCCGCTTCATTTCGAGCCGTGCTGCGTGGGCGAACTGGTCCACGGCTGACGACGTGTCCTGCAGCGAGTCCGGCGTGTTTCTGAGCGTTCTGTCTGCAGACGCCGATCTGCTCGCTGCGCTCCCGCTCTGCGTCTCCAGCTGGGACACTGTCCAGAACAACAGCAAACGGGTGAGGAACTGCAGGGAGAACTGCGTGACTGCGCCTCAGAGCAGCACATGGGCCACAACTACAATCCTACTCAATATTTATTTTCCAAAACACAAACCTTTGTGATCATACAGGTACACATGCACAGGCTGGTTCTGACCACATGCACAGAACGCTACCATGTTCTCAAAAGGGTGGAAAGAGACGCCATGGACAGCGGTGCGGTAACAGAGCTCAGAGTACACTGCAATCTGGTCACCTGAGAAAACAGTCAAATTAAAACTTAGCACCACCTTCCAAACCAGACATTTATCGTTTACTGTAATTTCTGGACTATAACCCGCTACTTTTTTCACACACTTTGAATCCTGCAGCTGTGGCAAATTTATGGATTTTTTTTTTTGATGGGTTAACGAGCTTCATACCACCAAAACATTTAGCCTCGTCCCACCCGGGCGCTCGCATAGCTGCCCAATTAATGGCAGCACAATGGATCAGTGGTTAGCACTGTTGCCTCTCAGCAAGAAGGTCCTGGGTTCAAGACCTGGGTCTTTCTGTGTGGAGTTTGCAAGATCTTCTTGTGCTTGTGTGGGTTTTCTCCAGGTACTCCGGTTTCCTCCCACAGACCAAAAACATGCATGTTACGTTGCCTTAAAGACCGTGTAAAGTGAATTTCAACATTTTCTTAAATAAACATTATAAATGTGATAATTGTAATGTTGTAAATGAGTAAAAAGTCTCAAAATTGTAGCTCAATTAATTTTGGAGTTATAGATGAAACTGTGTATAAAGACATGTTTGTTTCAGGATTTTTTAGGCGTGTTTTAAACGGGACCGCGTTTCGTCACGC
>JBBPBX010012772.1:39539-53500 GCA_038048925.1 Garcialebias charrua | reverse complement strand
TAAGGTCTTTGAACAACTGCTATTGGAAAAAAAGTGAATGTTTATTGGATTCACAAGCTAATAACTGGTCAAAACAGGACTAAAATTGATTAGTTCTGACTTAAAACAACACACTCAAAATTTTTGTAGTGGTTTTTGCAAATGCTATTTTTAAAAATTCTTACACAACCAATAGTTTCACACTACATAATATAATTCTGGCAAAAAATATTCTGGTATTCCCACTGAAGAGAAAGGTCAAGTCAAGGTTCTTTATTGTCCTTCGCACCACATGCGGTGCATGCATGTGGTGGAACGAAATTTTATACACAGGGTCCCAGTTACATCCAACAAAAGTATAAATTGTAAATAAAAACAGTAGTTTGTTCTAAGACGTGAACTAAGAAATACGCTAAATTTAAGAATATACTAATAGTAGAAAAACAATATGCCGAACAACAGCAGCACAAACATGAGTCTGTGTGAACAGATGAGTATGAATGAACACAGCAGCATGAAACAGATCAGCAGCATGGATAGTCAGCAGCACATATCAACAATCCAGTGGCATTACAGTGATTTCTTTTTTTTCCACAGTGATAACCCTGATTGGGGATTCATGAGTCTAACAGCTTCAGGGTGCATCAATTGCACAGCTAGCCACTGTTTTTTGATATTTGCTCATGCAATTTGCTGTAAGATTTTTTGAGCGTATCTATGTAATGCAAACGACAGGGAGTAAAGGTTTATGAACAGTGTTTTGTGGTTTTTCTTTTAAAAAAGAAACACCAATCCTGTTCTGTTAAACTATTAGTATTTAAAGGTTACGTTCTATAAAGTGTGACATGCTGGTGAAGATTCTCAGTCGTCCAGGACATGATGAAATCAAAAAAGGCGTTCAATACAGGATCAACTGGACTTTATTTGTTGCAGAAAACGTTTCGACTTCTGTCCAGAAGTCTTTTTCAATTCAATAAATTTTCAATAAAGTGTGACAAACATTTACTCGAGTTTTTATTGTTTAAAATGTTCAACCTGACAGCTTATGGCAGCGGAAAGACTCCTAATGTGGATTTCTATCTCTGCAGCCACTTCTATTTTCTGAAAAGGAGGTAGTGTTTGAATGACAAGTTTTAGGTTCTGTTTTACATTAGGCTCAACAAAGTGAATGTAAAAAAGCTGTATGTATTTTTCCCTCCTGTTTGTTTGAGAGTTGTTGTTTGAGCAAGGTGGAAGGCCTTGTAGGAATGTGTTGCCCGGCAGCTCTGTGCAGATACTCAAACCTGTGCTTTCAAGCTCAAGCCCATCAAAATGACCCCGTCAGGCTGCTATCACATGGGACTAGCTGCTGCAGTACAGAAGGATTAAAGCTTTTTCTAAAGCATTTCCTCTGCCAAAGGTGTGCAATAGCAGCTTGTGTGCCATTTTGCACAACTGCTAAAGCTGGAAAGGTGCAGGATAGAAATTCTACATCCAATTTGGAGAACTAATTAGCCTATACGGAAGAATGCTTTGTTGGACTTGCATACATGAAAGGAAAAAAAAAAGACAATCTTCTTTTCTCAAGTGCATTGTTCAGTTTTAAATCCATGAAATTATGTTCACAGAGAAACGTGTTCAACTGGGACATATTGGACTTTGTCTTCTATGAACTATGATCTAAACTGGGGTTTTGTTTTATTTTAAAGATGTTTGTGTGCGGGTGGAGGGGGTGGGTGTGTATACAGAAACTATGAGCTTTGAAAGTATACTAAAATTGTGTTTTGGTTAAATGTTAAATCTACAGTTTTCACTCATCTGTTCCTTATACTGATTTAAACTTATAGTTGGTTCACAGTGTGTGATAATTAACAGTCCCTTTGGCTCATGTGTGATAAATTGCATTAGAAGAGGGCCATTTGTTACAGCCTTATCTTTTTGGCTGATGTTAAAAAAAGACTGAATTATTCATTATCATACAGTTCTGAGATAGAGTGGAAACCAAACAAAGATTATTGCTTCAGATATGCTATCTCACACATGGGTATATTTGCATGTATCCACCCCAGGTCACACTTGATTCTTTGGTGTTTTAATTACAACATTTAGAAGAGCCACAGAAGATGTTCTGCTCAAAATGCTAATCAACTTATCGTTTTCTTTTTTTTTTCTTTTTTTTTTTAACTAGTAAATTTTAAAACTTTTGCCATACTATTAATTCAAGATTGTTAAAATGATGAGCTCAAAAATATTTATTATGTAGCAGCAGCACTGTGGCATGGAACACAAAAACGTGTTCTTTCAACATAAACTGTAAAATACAAAAGCTAATTTAAAAAAAAAAGAATAAACGTATTGTCTTCGTCAATAATTTATTCACTTTTATTCCTAATTACTGTAAATGTTTTTTGTTTACCCTATGTGGTTTGGAAAGGTTGTCCTTGGTGGCGATAAGTGGGTGAATTCTGCCATCAAGTGGTTGGCTAGAAAAAGTACAAGCGGAACTAAAATCTTTGTTCCTTCCTAGTACCCGAGTTACAAAAAGCGTTGCACAAACAAAACGGTTGCCTCACCTACCGTATATTTCTGTGCAGTAAGTATACTTTTCTTAACCTTGTGACTTAGTTGTGCCATAAGAATGCTAAAATGTTTGAGTAGCTTCTGTTTACGACATTTAGGTGACAATTGGTACGTTTAGTTTTAGCTTGTGGTAGCTTTAGCTGTTAGCATTTGACGTAACCTGAAAAGATGCAAGTCCAGTGACATATGAAATATCCCGCAGGTAATAAATAAACAAAACATGTTTCAGAGGCTTTTTGTGTGTGTGTGGGGGGGGGGGGCGATAATTGATTTGCGCCATGAATTAAAAATAAAGCTGTACTCCATATATGCTCAATTTATAACCTCATAATAAAGCTCCACACGTAAAATACAGTTAAAAGTAATACTGTATAATTTAGACCTGTTTATTTGGCTGGTCCTGTTTACATTTTTGCATTATTTTTTATTTGTTTTTGCACGTATGTTATACATTTATACAAAACATTAATATCAAGTTGTAAAATGTATTAATCACAGCGCTCCGTTACAATTTCTTTACTCTGGTTTTGCAAAATTACAGACTCTAAATGTAATCTCGTGATTTTCTTGCTGATTCTTCTTCTCTTGTTTTGCTGTTTCCTGTCTTCTCATTCAGCCAATGGACTGACATCAGCCGGCAGACATGCTGAAAGATTTTCCCAAGGAAGCTCTGATGCGGCCTTTGTCCAGGAATGAAGTGCTTGGCATGTTAGTAAGGCTGACCATCTTTGGTGCGGCCACATACTACAGCATCAAATGGGTGGTAGAAGCGATGGACCCCACCTCTAAACAGAAGAATCAAGCTAAGAAAAGGGTTAGTAGAACCCAAGTACATAAGCATCTTAAAGGCCAAAAAGCAAGAGGCTGCTTCGCACATTACCAAGTTGATAATTGTATTGTACTATCACCATGTGTTACAACTCTTCAGGCAGAGCAGCTGATGAAGAGAATAGGTGTTGAGGGGGTCCAACTGACAGACTACGAGATGAGCATCGCATCTCACCTTGTTGATCCGCAGACTATAAAGGTAGTCGGTAACCCTGCATCAGTAAATGGGTGATTATTACATGTTGTGAAACTTCATTTGTTATTTCTTTATGACTTTTTCTTGAATTTGTTTTTTTGCAGGTGTCCTGGAGAGATATTGCAGGTCTGGATGAGATCATCAGTGAGATTCAAGACACAGTTATACTACCCTTTCAGAAAAGACACCTTTTACCAGAATCCAAACTCTTTCAGCCTCCTAAAGGTACCCCAGCATGTAACCCACCAAATATGATCAGCGTTCTTGTAATTGTTGTGGGAGAAAGAATAAGGAGATTGACTTAGTGTTGAGTTTTGTCTATTGCAAAATTTTGGCTCAAATAAGAAGCCTTTCAGCCTACCAACTTTCTCAAGAAGTTCATACTCTAATAAGCTCTCTGGAGCATTCACAGAGGAGCCAAATATTTTATACTGATTTGGTTAGCTGTAGATTGGAAACAATTTTTGTTAAATGTGTAATGCAGGATTTCTCAGATATACCATGTTTAAGATTATTACAGAAGAACTGGCCCTCATAATACCCTTTATAGATTTTTTAAGAACTGGCCCTCATAATACCCTTTATACATTTTTTAAATGTTCTGCTGACATGGTACGAATGCATGATCTTGTGGTTGCTGCTCTGTTGCTACATACTGATGAAGTTTCTCAGTCAGCCAGGTCAAAATCAATATAAACAAAGTTTAAACACTTAACACTTCTGAAATATTTTTGCTTCAAAACCAGGAGGGTTTATCAATACAAAAATAGACTGATTCCCAGTCAACTCCACTCCAATTCACACCTTCATGCAAGTGACCAAAACATGTCACTGTGAGCCTAAAGAGCCTCCATTGTGTGGACGAGTAGTTCTGTTCCAAGCTGCATGTGAATCAACACAACCAGGCCTCGTGCAGTTCTATAAAGCTGGGACCTCCAGACATTTTAGAATTGATAAAACCTCCCCCAGAGAGGAACAAAATGTCTCAACTTCAGAATAGAAGTTTTGTTTTTTTTACATTTTTGATGGGGGATGGCTCTGTTTCTACACTTTTATGTGATTTGCAACTTTTTTAAGTCTTTTATTTTTCATGCACAGTTTTCTATTGCTGTGGGACTTGTGGCTCTTTTCACAACTGATTTCAGACTTAAACAGGTTAATTACATAATTTCTATTTCATTTCTATCCAAATTGACAAACGTATTTGCTTTATGCTCAAAAGTATTGATTTAAGAGTCAAATTAATATTTTTTTTTTCTGATTTATTCTGTTGTTCAGAAAATGTCAGCAGCTTTTTACTTCTCGTACGTCCCTTTAATCAGGCGTGATAAACTAAACAAAAAAACCCTCCATAGTTCCCAAGTCCCTCCTCACCACTGTGAGACTTTATTGTTCTTTATTGTAATGCCAGACTTCTTTTTTTGTGTGACAGGAATCATTTGAGGTGATTAACAAAGAAACCAGTAAACTTTAAGGTTTATAGTTAACTGAAGTTTCTACGATTCATTTCAGCTCATCTTTTAGCCTTTATTGTTCTGGTTTTAAGCCCTGGAGTCCAATGTTCTTTCTTCTAAAACAAAGTACCATAAACCTCTGAGAAGATTTATCCACTTGACAGAGTGACAGCAGAGGATCAGATAAAAGCATACTTTACTGTCTGCAGAGAATATTTACTAATTTTCACACAACTTAGGTCTAAGCCTTAGGATGACTCAACCTATGAAATAAAGAGTTGCTTTGGGAAACCATTTCAGTTCCTAGACTTAAGGTGGTTTTTATCAGATGGGTTTAAAAGTTTCATTGTTGGATTTCATCATTTAGTAAGATAGTTGCTTAGATTTTCTGATTTTTACTGTAAAAACAAACACAATAAACAGTCAATATGAGCATGGAGGCAGTAAATAAGATGAGCTGTGCTGGAAAAAGAAACAGCTAACTGTAACTGCATCCTTTGTCTCTACAGGTGTGTTATTGTTTGGTCCACCGGGATGCGGGAAGACCATGATCGCCAAGGCAACAGCTAAAGCCTCAGGATGCAAGTTTATCAACCTCCAGGCCTCCACGCTGACAGACATGTGGTATGGTGAATCCCAGAAACTGACTGCCGCAGTCTTCTCTTTGGCTGTCAAAATTCAGCCTTGTATCATCTTCATTGATGAGATCGGTGAGTTTTACAACGTATCACACCTCAACAGATGTAAGATTTTAGGCAATTAAAATTATAAGTCATTATAAATAGTTAACAGGAAAATAAATCTCATCGTTTATTTGAGGATTTAATTTATGCAAATTGGGAGATTCACCTACAGCAGCATCAAATCCAGATTACTGGTCTTCACTACACAGGTATAAATTTTATCTACCTTGTTACAGACTGCTAACTGTTCGGTTTGCTCAGTTATTTCAATGTTGGACAATCATTTTCAAAGTTGCATAAGGTGGGTACTGAGTCGCTTGTGTCTCTTATGTGTCAGAGTCATTTTTGAGAAAACGATCCAGCCTGGATCACGAGGCCACGGCCATGATGAAGGCCCAGTTCATGAGTCTGTGGGATGGCCTGGACACCTCTGCAATCACCCAGGTAACACACACAGCTTTTTCTCAGGATGTGAAGTACCTATTACAATAAACCCACTTGTTCCTGAGCAAGCGGTGATTTGTCACATTGCAGGTGATGGTGATGGGAGCTACAAACAGGCCGCAGGACGTGGATCCAGCAATCCTGCGTAGGATGCCCGCTTCGTTTTATGTTGGCCTGCCAGTAAGCTGTGTACACACAACCAGCTAAATACAGCCTAATTCATTACAAATGTTACATTACATAGGTATAAATATATTACTTTATTTATCTATTTTCATCATTTATGCATTTATTCTTTCATTTAAAAGAAACAACAAATTCATCAAAAAGAAAAAAAATACATTGAATGAAAAGGTGCAGAAAGAAGAAAAAAAATGATAATATCTGCCCCTTGTTTAAAAATAAATAAACTACAAACAACAACTCATGATTGAACAATCTCCAAAGTGAAAACAAAAAACATCAGGCATCCTTCACCTGACACCATACTTTCCTAACAATTTTAACTTAATCATCTAAATTGTTTTAGAGATTTTTATGGTGATATCAAGTCAACTCCACAATCATGTTCCCTGAATTACAACACTAAATGAAGGTTTTACAAACATTCTCTTAAAGTTAGAATGACTCTTTTTTTAACAAATTTTAATTGAATATTTGGAGGTAATATTTTTATGAGCTTTATACATGACTTGTAAAATACTATATTCAACCAAATCATAACATTTGATGAAATAATATATTTGTTGGGTGACCATAGCACTTCCTACTAATAATTCTTATAGCTGTAAAATAAAAATAGGATTTGTAATTGTTTTGCATGCTTTTCCCCAAACTTCAATACAATAGATTAAATATGGAACAATCTTTACATTATACAATATATTCAAAGCATTGTCATTCAAAAACTATTTTACTTTATACAGTAATGCAATTGATTTTGCTATTTTTATTCTTAAGTATTTTACATGAGATTTCCATGTCAGCTTCTCATCAATAACGACACGCTCAGTAAAAAGACTGTTTTAAAACAGTATTGTGTTTTGGACATTTTGAAGATATTTAAGCAAAACCGGCAGTTTGTTGTTACCTAATTTATTTATTGTTTTGCATTCATCTGTGTAAAATAATCTGATCAATCGAACTATTGATCATGATTGTGCTGCTGTCTTTGCAGAACTCGAGGCAAAGAGAAGACATCCTGAGGCTCATTCTAGCAGGAGAAAATGTAAGATGTGACTTGTTCTCACCAGCTGTGGACAGCGCTACTCAATTTGCTGCTCTGTTTGACTCATTTTGTTGTACATGTTTTCTGTGCTCAGTCAAAGTCAAAGAGAAATCACATCACTCTTGAGCTACTGGTGTTTTACTGGTGACAACCAGCACCCAAAACTAGTGACAACAATAACTGTACAGTATAATGGTTTGACACTGATGTGTGTTTTTCTTTCTTCACAGCTGAGTAATGCTATTAACCTGAAGGAGGTTGCTGCGAGGACAGAAAGTTACTCCGGCAGTGACCTCCGAGAGCTTTGCCGTGACGCTGCTATGTACCGGGTCCGGGACTACGTCCGCAAGGAGGAGATGAGGCAAATTGTGCAGCAGCTGCAGGGCTACCAGGAGGAGGAAAGGTAAGACACAAACACAGCTACAAATGTTTCACCAGCCTGCTGAGCTTCAAACAATTACTATTGTTTGGTTTGTGATGAGCTGATGAGGCTTGCATTAAACAACGTAGTTGCGTTTTAGATCTCAACCAGTGTGGAAACACAAAGTCAGTAAATATGGTGCCTAAATACAGTTTAGTGTTTTAACCCTAAAGGCTGGTGCAAGTGTGAAATATTTCAACAGACGTGGTTTCTTCTTCTGGTTTAAGTCAGGGAGGCCAGTAGGGACTGCAACACAGAACTTAACCTAAAATAAAAGCCTGAACAAATTTAGACATAATGAATCATGAGAGTTTTCAGAACTTTGGATTCTTGAAAATACCAGACTGATCATTAATGAAGTGTTATATGTGTGTCCAGTGAAATATCAAGGATTCAAGGATTTTTTTATATTGTCATACCAGCTCACATTTTCATGTTTATGGTACAAAATTTGGACTCCGGTCCCAGATCAAGAAGCCTAACTATTAACACGTAAATAAATACAAAATAGTATAAATATACATAAAAACAAAGTTAAAAAATGTAAGCTGAAGCTGAATTAAGTGCAGCAAAGTGCAATTATGGAATCATGTCGGTGTTTTAAACATGGGCGTAATGGCTTCAATTAAATAGCTTTTTATATATATAATTTAAAAACATTAAAGCTGATAATGTAACTAGAAATACAGTACAAAAATAAAATGACATCATATTTTAAGTTAAACGCATACTGTGTTGATCAATGGCAAGGATGTAACTGCAGTACTGTATTTTGGTCAAACCTTGAAAATAACTTTTATCTGCAGTATCTCATATCTCATGCTGTATTGCATCATACTTAAAATGTGTGTTGTGAATAACTTTTATTACCACATCAAATTGTAGATCAATATCTGTGAAAGTTATTGAGTTGTTGCCATTGTTACGTTTGCTAATGTTGGTTAGTCGGGGCAGCCATCTTGAATCCTGTTCACTCCAAAAGTTAATCGGTTGTAGATGCCAAACCTTTACTTTCTGAGAGCTTTATTAAAATCTGTCCAGTTGTTCGTTGGTGACACACACACACACACATTCATAGACACACAGACTCTAAAGCATCGCTCACCTTCACTGTTCAGCAGCAGGAAAAGGGTTTGAACAGACGTCATTACTTCCTGCAAACAAATGAAAGGATTTTGATTGTTTTGGCTGCTTGTGCAGCTGTAAATATGTGCGTCCTAGATAGCTGTCCATGTCTTCATGGTGTGTTCAAGTGCTAGTTTTTTTATCCAGATCCTTCTAATGTGAGAAAACACAAAAGTCAGAACTTTTGTTGCTTTTTCTGCACAGGCTAAATTTAATTATTTCATTTGTCCCATTTGTAAACACAATCTGGCTACATTAACAATGCAGGAAAAAGTGGCACAATTACACCTTTTCCCCCATGTGTGGCCTTGTTTATTTATTTATTGTCCCCCATCAAGGATTGGTGGGGGGGTGGATTGGAAATGCTCTCCGTCAGTCCATGTTGTGAGCGTGATAACTTGAAAAATAAGTGTGTTGTTGACATTGCTTAAAAGTATTGTTTCCTCAAATTACTAGTGACCAAAGATTAACCTAACGTGTTTAAGGCCACCATTGGCCACCCCCTGTCTCCACCATTGCACCTGGCTGGTGTATATTGCTCCCTTTGTCACCAGGATCTGTCTCTCTGTGCTGCTGGGACAAGGAAAAAAAAAAAACTAATACCGGTACACAGTATAACTCCTACACACTTGAGTATCTTGCATAAAACATGTTACGGGTTACTTGCATTCCCTGTTCAGTTCCAGACCAGAAAAACACTCATCTTGAAAACAACAAACATTCACTCATCCCTCAGCGATGGGGGTCTTCACAACATACTGCTCATCGTTTTTATTTCAACAATCAAAGCGTGGACGGTGGACATCTATTCTGGAGTTTGTGGCCTTTATCTTTGTTTAGCTTGTCACATCAGCAGTTTGGACATTTTCTAATAAAACTTTATGGTTTCTAAAGCTCTGATGAAATGAACAACTTGAAGAAGTATGCAATTCAGTTTTGTTCTTTGCATAAAGCCCTGCAGGGTTCCCCATTTTGTTGGTCGTAAAGCACCTTTAGGACTGAAACAAGTTTCTGTAATTCAGGACGGGCAGCTCTAAGGAATTTTTGATGGTAATACTAATTTAGATTTCAAAGGGACTCCCTACAAACACAACAATGAGCGTCACAAAAATCCTGTGAGTCTCTGAGCCAGATGGATCTGGTTAACTTTAAAAACATCAAATTTTTTATAAAAGGATTTTATCTGATCCAGCTAAGCAATTTCCCCATTGTTGCTAGGCAACTGTTAAAACCCCTGTCGGAGCAAAGCATTATTGTTGAAAAAATTAAAAACTTTCCTTCTTCAGAGCGTGCACAGAAAGTTCCATTATGATGCTGAGCAGCAGCATGGGGTGCAGAAGCAAACGTTGACGAGTCTCTGCTAATGTTCAGCTTTAATGTCGCTCAATGATGCAGGAATCATCTCCTGGTCTTTGGAAAACCACCAACAAACAGAGCCATTAAAATGGTCATTACTAACGTCTAATGTATGAGAATAAAATAAAATTACAACATCAAACATTTAAACATAATTAAGTGTAACTTAAAGCTGCTATATGTAACTTTTCTAACAATATATTTTTAACATATTTCTTCACTCTGTCACTAGATTGATGTTAGAGAAGTAATCTCTGAAAAAAACTTAAAAAAAATATTGTCCCCTTGCTTCTCCAGGTGGTAAATAAGCATTTCTAAAAAGAAAAAGTGACCCGCCATTTTCCAGCCAATAAAAACAAAGTTTGTAACCAGCCAATAAAAACCGAGCTTGAATTTGAATCAGCCAATAAAAACAGAGCTTGAATTTGAATTTTAACAGACCACAAGGGGGCAGAGCCATATATGGCTCTGAGGGGGAGGGATCAGAATGCTTTGCTTGTTGAAATTTTTTCTAAGTGCTGATGTTCTACAGAAACTGCAGACTGAACCTTTAAGCATATTTTAAAAAGTTTTTGGTGTTTCCTAAGTCAATACTGTGTAATAATTCTAAGAATGATAGGTATTATCTACATTATGGTTAATATAAAGGGTGTAATGATGCACCTGAGTCGTGTCAAGGTCATGAAATATGACCGTAGGATAAACAAACAACTCACACATAGTTTGATTTGTTTTTACAGACAATAACTGTCCCAGAAACAGACAGAATAACTAACCAGTCTTTTTTTGTAGGGAGGTTTAAGGTAGGTAGTGTGCACAGTAAGGTCGAATTTGTCAGCTAGCGTCAATTACTAAAAAACAACAAATACATCAAACAAAATTAAAGAAGTCACATTGAATAGTGTTTTTCACCCCAAACATGTCTTAACTAAAATTTTTGGAAAAACTCTAGAAAGTATCGCTTGTTCAAGAAAATATAACAAAAAATAATAAATAAATCCATCAAATAAACATGGAGGCTTTTCTTCAGTTAATTTTACCTAGCCATGATGCAAAAAAATAAAAAAGTGATGCACCATCCCCTAATCTTAAAATACAAGAAGAAAAGTGGTGAAACCATCACACTACAGCTGCAATTTCTAACCCGGGCCCAGCCCGACCTGACCCAGAATTCACGACAGGTCAGGTCAAAATAATGTGCTTGGTGGGCGGGGCGGGTCGTCTCGGGCTTTTGATACGGTTTTATGAATCATACAGCACAAATCAAACTAAATAAGAATGCACAATATAAATTGTGTTAATCTACTTGAGGAGGAGACAGGTCTGACTGGCCGGTTGAAAAAGGTTTTTTTTTTTAAATCTTAAAGGAGACCACAGATAGGTTTTTAAAATTTTTATGGTATGTCTGTGGGGTTACCAGACAATGTTCATTCAATTTAATACACAAAATAATTCTTAGATAATCAATTATACCCTTTTTAATTCTGCCATTTTTAACTTTTGTTTTGAACGACTGGTTTATGATAATGAGATCTCGTGGCCACGCCCTTCAAAGATCTGTTTACATTAACGAGGATGTCTGAACTCGCGTTACTGCCACCCAGAGCCCTGTATAGCTGAGCTGAACTGGACCGCGACGTATTTATTGTGGGACAGATCAGACGTGTACAAGTTGTCGTGTCATTTTTAATTTTTCCTCTGTAATAAATGTACAACTCCCCTGACGTCTCCCTCCCTCCCCCTGTGCGCGCGCGCTGGAGGGAGCGGATGTCACTCGCAGCGGACACACACACACAGCGGGGCTGTCTCCCTCGATCAGCGCGTGCACACACACATACACACACACAGGTTTGTTAATGTGGTTTAGCGGTACGTAGTCTGGCCTGCTATGACACATAAACCAACACACACACACAGACACACACACTGCAACATGCTGCATCGCTGTTCATTCAAGACTCCCATCTGAAAACTATGCCATTATCTGGGCCAGGAGGGTTAGAGAATCTTCGCAACGCTCACGTTAGCTGGCTAGACTCTGTGACATTTTTAGCCATTGTGCTGACATGAAATAAGGAAAAACAACCGTCACCTCTTTTATACTGAAGTGGGTGGAGCATCACCAGGGGTTGCTAGGTGAGGGGTTGAACTAAAGGTGCGGGGGGATTGTCCTGGCGCTTGTGACGTCACAAGCGCCAGGATTTGAAAACGAAACCTATCTTATCACAGTAAAATAAATATACTTAGAGTAAATAAACCACTGGGTGCATTTTTTTGGCACTAGGACTGTTTTTTTATGAAGTACATACCCAAAGTTTAGTAAAAAAACCATTAAAAAGTGAATTTTGCATCTGTGGTCCCCTTTAAGCTTCAAATGGATCAGCTGATCACCAGCCTCACGCGTCTCTGCACCTGCTGTCATCTGCAGTGAAGGAAGAAGCTGCATCTACAAAAGCTGAAGCGAGCAACGCATTCAATTAAAATAGTCTTGTTCTATACCCTGATGCATGCTCAATAATCCAGGTAGAAAAATCTAAAAAAGCTAAGTCTGGTCCTCTGGACATTCAAAAAACAAAACAAAACAAAGCAAAAAATTGTAGAAACGTTTCGTCTTTCGTCCGAAAGACTTCCTCAGTCTGAGCTGCTGTATTCAGCTCAGTCTTATAAATAGCACCCTCTCACAGTGGATCAACCAGTTGGCTGATGACAGCCGAAACCAGCTGCTCACATGATCAAGGAGGACCATCAGCCTAACGATGGATCGTTAGCACCCTGATGGTTGTTTGCTATTCACAGAGGGCTGAGTGATACTAGCAATAACAGCATTGTAAGAGGGGGACAGTTGAACCCGGAGGCCTCCACCTCTGTTTAATGATGGACGGTTTCTTTTCACAAAGATGGCCTCCTTTACTCCTCTCTCAAACCATTGTTCCTCTCTATCAAGGATGTGAACATCTTCATCCCTGAAAGAGTGACCTCTGGCCTGGAGATGAGTGTAGACCGCAGAGTCCTGACCTGATGATGTTGATCTTCTGTGCTGGGCCATCCTTTTGGCCAGTGGCTGTTTAGTTTCCCCGATATAAGACTGATCACAGCCCTCCTGGTTTCGGCTGTCATCAGCCAACTGGTTGATCCACTGTGGGAGGGTGCTATTTATAAGACTGAGCTGAATACAGCAGCTCAGACTGAGGAAGTCTTTCGGACGAAAGACGAAACGTTTCTACAAATTTTTTGCTTTGTTTTGTTTTTTGAATGTCCAGAGGACCAGACTTAGCTTTTTTAGAGTCTTGTTCTATATTTTTCCAAATAATTTGGCTCTAAAAATATTTTTGTTCATCTGTATCTACCTATCTTTATAGATTTTTCAGGCCATTTGTTTTGTATGTTAATATCCATTTGGTGAAACAAGAAATCTTATATCTTCCTTTCTTTGAAATACGTTTTTAAAACATGTCAAACTGAGTTTCTTACAAAAGCAGTAAAAGCTTCTTTTTTTAGTCTTTTTTTGGGGGGAGGGGGGGTTCAGGCCTTCGGGACTAACATATTCATTGTACTTTAAAGTGCCTGTGCCAAACATCTGTACTGTGAAAGATCAAATACATGTACGTTCACCTGTAGTCAAAAATAACATCACAGTTTAGAAGAACAAAGGTTCTTCAAAGTAGTGCAACTTGATAAAGGAGATTCT
>JBBPBX010012772.1:9604-31216 GCA_038048925.1 Garcialebias charrua | reverse complement strand
GGAGGAGCAAGAGCTAACATGCTAACAGACATTGCTGTAAACGCTGTGGACTGTGTGAAGCAGCTGGAAGCTGCAGAACTCTTGAGGTGCAACGAGCTAACATGCTAACAGACGGAGACGCAGCATACCAGTAGGTAATTAACTCTTTTTTCTTCATTATGGCTCCTAAATGTATGTGGTTTTTGATAATAGGGTAATATGTTAGGATAGGCTAAGTGCTTGGTAAAATAAAGTACCGTACGTATGAGGTGCCGTTTGGACGTATTTTCCGACTTACGGCGATTTCCGACATGCGAACGGCCGTAGGAACGAAACTCGTTCGTAAGTCGGGGACTCCCTGTAATTATACCTCTCGGGGTCCCTGATATCAAGCCATTCTTGTTCCAGTTCACGCCTGACGTTCATGCCTTCTTCTCTGGATTTTCGACCTCACGCCTTTCCTTCTGGATTCCCTGTTTGGGCCTCGTCTGGTTTTGGACTCTGTTTTCTGACCACAGTTTCTGATTATCACAACTCACGCCTCACGGATCACAACTTGACTCTGGTTTCTGCTCTCTGCCTCCCTGTTCATGACCCCTGCTTCGACAACTGGACCTCGTTTTTGAATTTGCCCCACACGGACCACGTACAGCACCAGATTTGCTCTGTAGCTGCTCTGCCAGTGACATAATCGCTGACAGGTGACGCTCTCCCTCCAACCTGTGAGGACCTGGAAACTCAGCTGATCCTGACTCCTCTGTCCAGCAGCAAAAACAACAAACTGTTTTGTACTCCTGTGTCTGGCTTATTTGAATCCAAAACCTGGTGTGTCTTTTAAAATCTATCAAAAATAATAATAATAAAAATCGAACAGTGAATTAACACAAGTGGGGTCAGCTGAGGTCAACAGCTTGAAGTCCTGAAGGTCACCAAGGAGGGTTAGTTTGACGGCAAGTAGGGATGCACGGATACCAGATTTTTGAAAACCGAGTACAAGTACAAGTACTTACATTAAAGTACTTGCCGATACCAAGTACCGATACAAGTACTAATTAATATTTTTTTAATCATTCTAATTAACTTAAACTGTTTATTTTCATTAGACACTTCAAACATAAATAAACAAAGTACATTACTATTGGTAATCTGTAAAGTATGTCCAAACTTGTACAAAAAAAAAAATTTTTACATTTGAACTCTTACATAGTCAATGAAATGAAATGAAACTGGTATCGGGTCCTGTAGTATCGGAGCCCTTTTATGAGTACGAGTACGAGTAAACGCACATGGTATCGGACCGATACCCGATACTGGTATCGGTATCGGTGCATCCCTGACGGCAAGTCTGAGTTCAGCTGATGGGATCAACAGTTGGAGGGAAATGTGCTTGGTTCAAGCTCGATTCTTACCTTTTACAGTCCCACGTTTGTAGATGAAAGTTGGAACTATTGGACGCTATAAAAAAAACCAATTGGACCTGAAAATAGCTAAAAAAAATTTTTAAAAAAAGCAAAAAACACGTACAATAAGAAAATTGTGACTCTGCTCCGTTGATTTCAGCCAATTCTGGGACACGTCTAATTCTAACAAGCCAATCAGATTCTGACAAATTCAGAAGCTGAGGCCTTCAGGAAGGAAACTTATCTGCTCCTCTTAAACAAAAAGAGTGTTATGATCAAAATGTGTATATGTATAAAAAGAAACAACTTATCTGTGGGAGTTCTGCTCTGTCAGCTCCCTGCAGCCACATCAGAGCACCAATGAGCTGAAGATCATCTTCTTGATGAACAGCATGAAAGGCTGCAGAGGACATCCAGTCAGCGCTGGAGCATTACCTGCCAATGGTAGTTGTGTTTCTAGACCTTTACTTGTGATTAAACTGTTAACCTACCCTGTGTTCCTTCGTACTTTCAGCATTATCTCCAGCCTTTTCCTGTTACCTGGATTTCTTTCTGTGGACCTCAAGCTTTCCTGTGTCTCCTCAGCTGCCTCCACACTTTCCTACCACTTGCCTGCCTCCTGCCTGGAACCATTATTCAAACATCTTTCTTCTTCGCTCTGGAACCATTGGTCACCTGTCTCCACGTAAGGAGGAGAAACAGAAACATTATCACCCCTGCTGATATATACCATTAACCCTCCTTACTCTTCATGGTTCCAGCTCCTTCCTTTGTACATTTGATGACACCCCTCACCTTGTAAATAAACACTGTCCATCAGTCTTGTGTATCGTTACACAATCACCCTACTGCAGTAATCTGTGGTTAGATTACAAAGTTCCTGTAACACTGATGTTTAATCACTTAACATTATCTATAATGGCAAAGTATATTTGTGTAAATAAACGTTGTTAACAGTTTGCAACACTTTTCAAAGATCTCACACATTAAAAAGACTCATTCGTTTTTGAGTCACAGAAGAAGTGTAAGGACGAATGACGAGCGCTCTGTTTTTAGATTAGATATGTGTTTGAAACTGTCAAGGTAAAAACTGATCTGAGTGATAGCAGAGAATCTCCAGGGCTCACGATGACATCTCATGTGGACAGTCAACAGGAAGATGAGATGAGGTCAGAGGGAGGCACAAAGAAGGGCTTCACAACACACAGATTCATCCTCCATACACGGCTGGGTGTCATGAAGGCAGTGTTAATTTTGTTGACTAATTATTTTCGTCGACTAAATGTTTTCATTGATTTGTCAACTAAAATTAGACTAAAACAAAAAAAATTCTGATGACTAAGTAATGACTAAATCACAACTGGTAGAGCTGCTGCCTCTCAGCGAGAAGGTTGCCGGTTCAAATCCCGGTCCGGGGCCTTTCTGGGTGGAGTTTGCATGTTCTCCCCGTGCATGCGTGGGTTTCCTCCGGGTACTCCGGTTTCCTCCCACAGACCAAAAAACATGCTTGTTAGGCTGATTGGTGACTCTAAATTGACCCTAGGTGTGAGTGTGAGAGTGGATGGTTGTTTGGTGTGAGTGAGACAGGTCCCTCTTGTAAATGAGTCCCCGTGACTCAACGAGGCTAGCCTGTATAAATAAAGGTTGAATGAATGAATGAAAAAACTAAATGATGTTTTAGTCACATGACTAAGACTAAAACTAAATTAAAAATAGCTGTCAAAATTAACACTGGATTCAAGTACTGCTTGTAGTTTTACTGTTAAAAGCAAGGTTAGACAAATAATGTTTGAAAAAAGTTTTATTTGTTGTTGTATGTATTGCATATTAATATTAATATTATGGTTAAAACATTGTTTTGTTTTAGTAACTACAGAGAATTGATGAAAAGTTTTTACTATGTATAACTTAGTCGACTTAATTGACTGTAGATTTAGTCGACTAAATGTTTTCATTGATTTGTCAACTAAAATTAGACTAAAACAAAAAAAATTCTGATGACTAAGTAATGACTAAAACTAAATGATGTTTTAGTCACATGACTAAGACTAAAACTAAATTAAAAATAGCTGTCAAAATTAACACTGCATGAAGGAGTGCCTTTCCTTAAAATTGTGCAGCACTTGAAAGATTGAACGAAATACCAAATAGTAAAATAATTAAAGTGGCTACTCTGTATTGTAATTTTAGCACCTTCCTGGTTTATTTTTTTAAGTTTTGTTTTTTTCGTTGAGCCAAATGAATAAAAAATAGAAGCTTTACTGAGTTTGAGCTGCAGCAGAAGCTTCTACTCTGTTTTACAGCAAATCAATATTTTTTACTCACTCCCATCTGCTGCCAATTAGTTTTCCATAAGACATGACATGTTGTCATGAAAACAACTGTGATTCAAGAAGCGTTTAAAGGATTCTGTGTGGTCGTTAGACGTGGCGAGCTTTTATTCCTGAAACAGCAGTGACGTTGGTGATGGTGTTAAAGATTGCATTTTCCTCACATCGACAACAACCCTCATTGTAGCGGTGCCATAAACGTTCACAAGTGTAACACTGACGGTTTAAATATGTGGAGAAGTGTTAGTTTTAGCAGCTTCGGCCACCACTGAGACGCTTCAGCTTGTTATAAATATCTGTTATTGTGGGGAACAGTTTGACTCTGTCAGGGGTTCTGCATTATATCTGAGTGGATGTTCTTTCTGAACAAAACTAATTATTTGAATAGTTCATTAAATGAAAACATTTTAACATAATAAAATTAAGGATACTGTAGTTTATGTTGTGTTCTCAGTCAACCTTTAAAACTGAGGTGGGAGAATATGAACCAAATACTTTTTTTATTAACCTTGCACAATAACATTATCATAACCTTCTAATATTCAGGAAAGCTTTGTATGATATTCATGAAGAACGTGTTTGAAGAGGTTTGTGGAAAGAATCTTTTTGTGATTCTTTTCTGATTGACACCCTCAACATTTCATTGCCACCAGGGAAATACACGGGCACAATGGTTACAAGAAAACTATCCTCGACTTGACTGTGAGAATGTGTGTGCAGCGTCTGCAATGAAGGGCTTTGAGGTGGCTGCAGCACTCAAATATATATGTACTGGATAACTTTCTTAAGTAGATGTTAATTAACAAGTTTTCATATGATTTACTCAATAGATTTAAGTATAACAGTGACTTAAGTTACTTACACTTTTTGTTATAATTTAAATTTTTATTGGCATTTTTCACATTTATCTAGCATGTGCATGAACAATTCACATTTAACACAACGTACAAAAACATAGAAAAATAAATAAATTTAAAAAATAAAAATGTTTGCTTGGGAGCTAATCTTCTAATAGGCCATTTGTCTAATGCAGTTTTTCGAGTTCTTCATTTTTTGTTGCTGCCTTTGGTTTAGAATAGTGTCTATTTCTCCCATTTGTCTTCCACTTGTGTTTGCTGTAGTCTCAATGTTTCTTCTATTATTCCAATCCATTGTTCATGACAAGGGGGGTCCACCTTTCCCCATTTCGTCCTAATATAGCTTTCTTACTAGCTATTAACATTATCTTGATCAGATACCCACCCCTTACTCTTACTTATGATATTGTTAAAATTACGACGTTACTTAAACTTAATGCGGTTACTTTCTTTATACATTAAATTTATGCAATATGGTTAAGTTCAGCGAACTAACTAGGCACACATTAAAGCAATACAGGATTATTGAGTAAGAGTAAAATGTGGCACAGATGGTAGAGCTGCCGCCTCTCAGCAAGAAGGTTGCTGGTTCAAATCCCGATCCAGGACCTTTATGGATGGAGTTTGCATGTTCTCTCCGTGCAGGTGTGGGTTTTCTCCGGGTACTCTGGCTTCCTCTCACAGACCAAAAACATGCATGTTAGTCTGATTGGTAACTCTAAATTGTCTCTAGGTGTGATGAGAGAGTGAATGGTTGTTTTTAAGATTTGAACAATTAATATTGTACCTGTTGCAGATGGCCTTTTAGAAGGACTTCAGTTTGAAGAATTAGCATTTGTTCATGCCAACTCTATGTTAAAAACCTTTTCATGACCATTAGCTGCATTCCCATGTTTTTTTAAAATATATATACAGAATTTGATGGCTATTAAGATTAGAGGTATCTAAATTATCATGATCGACTTCCTTGTTGTTATAACCCATATGCAGGAAGATGAGGAGACTCCAGTAAAATAAGTAAAACTTTTATTTAAAGGATAAACAAAACAAAATGCTGACAGGGCAGCTAACTTACTTAAAGGAGGAAACACGGAGGGATGACGAGCATGAAGCCTTAGACAGGACAATCCAGAGACAACTGACACGACACCACAGGGCTGAATATATACTGACACAGACAAAGGTGAAATGACAGATACCTACGGTGATTGGGATTAAACACAGGTGCGACAGTGCTGGATCACAGGAGGAGGGATGTTGAGGAAGGGCTGGTAAACATGAGGGAAAAACACGACATGCAAGACCAGACCCCAGAAAACCCTACAGGACCCCCCTCCCTCAAGGGATAATAATAATAATAATAATAATCATTTTATTTAAAAGCGCCTTTCAGGACACCCAAGGACACTTAACAAACCAATACAGTTCAAACATTATCAGTGACAAATTGAAATATAAAATACATAAAGATTATAAAATGCAAAATAATAAAAATACATTTAGTAAAGTTAATGATAAGCTAGTCTAAAGAGATGTGTTTTCAGGGCTGTCTTGAACAGAGAAAGGGAGGTGGTGTTTCGAAGGTCTGGCGGTAGAGCGTTCCAGAGGTGAGGGGCAGAGCAGGTGAAGGCCCTGCTCCCCATGGTGGAGAGGCGGCAGAGGGTACATGGAGATGTAGTGAAGAGGAGGATCTGAGAGAGCGTGATGGGATGGAGATTTGTAGGAGGTCAGATAGATAAGGAGGGGCAAGGTTGTGGATAGCTTTGAACGTGAGAAGTAGAATTTTGAAGATGATGCGTGATTTAACCGGGAGCCAGTGGAGCTGCTGCAGGACAGGAGTGATGTGGTTATAGTAGGAGGTTTGAGTGATGACACGGGCAGCTGAGTTCTGGACCATCTGTAACTTGTGGAGAGATTTGTTGGGGAGGCCGTAGAGAAGGGAGTTGCAGTAATCGATACGGGAAGTCACAAGACTGTGCACCAGGATGGCTGTGGAGCGGGGTGTGAGAGAAGGACGGAGACGGTTAATATTACGGAGGTGGAAATAGGCAGACCGAGTAATATTGTTGATGTGTGAAGTGAAGGAGAGAGTGGTGTCGAGGATGACACCGAGACTCTTGACCTGAGGGGAGGGGGATAGCAGAGAGTTGTTAAGGGGGACGAGAAGATGTTCTGATTTTGAAATAGAGTTTTTGGTACCAACAAGAATGATTTCTGTTTGTTTCTGTTTAGTTGAAGGAAATTGTTAGAAAACCAGTGATTTAGCTCATTGAGACAGTTGGTCCATCCCTCACCACGCACCTCCGCCCTCTTCATCTTAAATTAATACATGTAGGGAATTTGAGTCTCGGTGTGCTGCAATGGTTCTACATCTCTGTTGTTCAGAACACCTGGGACTCAATTTTATATACACTTTAGACATTCATTCATAAACATCCTCATAAAAGTCACATATAGGGAATGGAGAGAGCACTATGGTTATGGGTGGCGGGATGACATCACTCTCGCCCCCATGCCTATGCTCACTCAACATTATGCATTTAGACAATAAGGGCCTGGGTTAGAGTTGGAGTGGAGGGGAAACTGGTACAATGCCAACCTTTGCTCCTTCTCTTTCCCTTTTAATTACACTTTAGAACAACACTCATCAACAGTACATTTGGGGACGGGGTGTGTGTGTCGGGGTCTTGATTTGCTAATTTTAATTTTATTTATTTATGTATTTATTTATATATATATATATTTTTTTTTCTCTTACCCCCCTGGTTGCCTGGCGGACATTCTGGGGGTGGGCTGTCAGGGGTTGTGCTGGGATGTGGGGGGGTTCGGGGCCTGCGGGTTCGCCGTGGGCGGGGCTGGCAGTGCGCTCCCCCTGGGGCTGCTTGGACTCGGGTTTCCTGTCCTGTCCTGTCGGCAGGGCGCGGGGTGGGCCGGATCTTGGATGTCTGCTACTCTCCACCCCAGAATGAATGGGCCTACCTCCTGGGTTTGGATGTGGGCTGCCCCATGTAGGGAGCAGGTACATGTCTTGGACCTAGGGGGTATAGAGTGTGCATCGGGATTATGAATGGAACGTGTCGTTATTGTTTGTCTTTCTGTGACTGAGGGTGAGGATGAGGGTGGGTCTGAATGAGTGTGTCTGTGTATGAATGTTTAAGTGTCAGGCTGGGTCTTGGACTGCCCCCTCTCTGATACTTCTGAGGCTACTTAGTGTCGCGCTCCTGCCACGTGGCCCCCTGGTGGGTGTTCCTTTGCCTGCGGGCGTGCTTGGGGCCCTCACTATCTGGGGTTGGGCGCTTGGGCGTTTGTCGGCTCGGCCTGGTGGCTGCCTGGTGGGGCTCGTGCCCTCTGGTCCGGTCGGGTCTGGGCCTGAGGGGTGGGCGTCCCCGGTGCCCGGGCCTCGGTGACCGGCCCTGGGGCTACGTCGGTGCAGCGGGCTCCGGCGGGGGCCTGTGAATTTGTCGCGGGCGACCCCGGGGGGTCATTGTATGTGGTCGCTGGTGGGGTTCGTCCGGTTCTTCCCCTTGGTAGGATCTGGGGAGTGGGCTAGTGGCTCGTCCTGTTCGGGTGGTCCTGGGGACTCTGGGCTCGGGGTCCTTCCTGGGGTCTTGGGCTTTGATCGCCCCTTCGTCTGCCTCGGGCTTTGGGGGGACGGATCTCTGATGCTTCACAGTCGCTACTAAATGTTCTATTGGAGGACCCTTATTCACTTATGCATGCTCACAACCACACACAAATGGATGCAGGGATGTATAATATAGATATATGCAGATATGTAGATGGGTGAATATAAAAGTATATGTATGTATACTATATATATATTTGTAGGTATGGGTATGTGTATTTATAGAATTATGTGTATTTATAGAATTCTACTGCAAGCTCATGAATATTATTAGTCTTTATGCATGTATGTTCCATTGTTGTGCTCTGTCATGTGCTTTGCAGGATTGTGGACGGAGGTTGGGTGTGTTTGCCCTGTGCTCTTTTGGTTGATAATTGTTGATTTGTTGTCTTACTTTCTCTTTTTTTTCTTTCTCTCTTAAAAAAATAAAAAAAATAAAAAAAATAAAAAAGAGACAGTTGGTAAGGATGGAGGTTGGGTGGGTGGAGTTAGGTTTTGATGACAAGTAGAGTTGTGTGTCATCAGCATAACAGTGGAAATGGATGCCGTATTTGCGGAAGATGTGACCTAGAGGAAGGAGGTAAATGATGAAGTGGAGTTGAAGGTGGAGAGGGTATTATTAATATGAGATAAAAGAATGTCATGGTTGATATTCTTGATATTACGGAAGGAAAGAGTGCATTGAGGTTTATCTGAGGAAAATTTAAGATTAACATTGAATGAAATCATCAGATGATCAGTAAATGGAAGTTCATCAGAAGAACAGTTAAGAGGAGAGAGTCCAGAACAGCATAGTAAGTCCAATGTGTGGCCCTGTCTGTGCGTTGGAAAGTTGATGAGTTGTTGAAAGCCACAGCTGTCTAGGCAGGATGTGAAGTCTCTGGTGAGGGGGTTGTTGTCTTCATCCATATGAATGTTGAAATCATCCAGCAGGATAATATTGGGTGAAAGAGCTGTAAGATGAGCCATTAGAGCAGCAAAGTCATTCATGAAGCAGTTGTTTGCTTTTGGCGGGCGGTAGATAGTTGCAATAATGGTTTGTGTTAGGTAGGTTTGGGCATCGTTTGAATTTGAGCGATTCCGGTTCCGATTCAGCATAACAGTGGAAATGGATGCCGTATTTGCGAAAGATGTGACCTAGAGGAAGGAGGTAAATGATGAAAAGGAGGGGTTCCGAGGATAGAGCCTTGGGGGACACCCGTGGAGACAGGGGAAGACTGGGAACGGAAGGATTTAAGCTGAATGAATTGAGTGTGGTCAGAGAGATAGGAGTTGAACCAGTCTAGCGGGGTCCCTGAGATGCCAATGGAGGTTAGTCTGTTGAGGAGGATAGAATGACAGATGGTGTCAAAGGCAGAGCTTAGATCCAGAAGAATGAGGATGGACAGAAGACCAGAGTCAGCAGCAAGAAGAGAGGTCGTTAGTAATTTTTACTAGAGCTGTTTCGGTGCTATGGTGGGGGCGAAATCCAGATTGAAACTCTTCTTAAATGTTGTTGTTGGACAGGTGAGAGAAGTTGACTAGCAACAGTTTTTTCAAGAATCTTGGAGATGAAGGGCAGATTGGAGATCAAACAAAGATTATTGAAGTTGGTGAAGTCAAGATCTGGGGCCTCATGTACAAAGACTTGCGTGGATTTCCTACTGAAAAGTGGCGTACGGTCAAATCCAGAAAAGTGTGTACGCACAAAAAAATCCAGATGTATCAAACTGTGCGTACACCGGAATCCACGCACATTCCTTTTGTACATCACAATTAACGTGGAACTGAGCGCACGTGAGACACCTCCCCTGACACGCCTTCATTTACATATGTTAAACAGATGCAAATTACTTCCTGCATGTGTGAAGGACATGTTTGTTTGATCCCTGCGCGATCAGAAATCATTTCTAGATTCAGGAAAATAATGAATTTAATATAATATGAGTGAGGAAAATAATCCTAAGTAAGAATAGTAATAAAATGTGTTCATCACGCAAAGAACGAGTGATTGTGTGTCGGTATTAGTGTGTGCGCGCACCCTGCTTTGGTGCGCAACCGGCACATCCATTCATTCTGAGTGAAAATATTAACTTTGCGCACGAGTTTATTACCATAATTACTGTAAACACAGAGGAACTTAGATGTTTGGTAGAACATAGATCTTTGTTTATTTAATAGATGATATGAAGAAACGGGTCTGTGCGTCTCAGTGGAGAGTTTTCATGACATGACGTGATGTTGGAGTCTCCAAACGCTGCGCGCGCCACAGTCTTGTGCGCAATCTGTTTGTCTTTGAAGCTTTTACTCTCATCCATCCATCCATCCATCCATCTTCTTCCGCTTATCCGGGGTCGGGTCGCGGGGGTAGCAGCCTAAGTAGGGAGGCCCAGACTTCCCTCTCCCCAGCCACTTGGAGCAGCTCCTCCGGGGGAATCCCAAGGCGTTCCCAGGCCAGCCGAGAAACATAGTCCCTCCAGCGTGTCCTGGGTCTTCCTCTGGGTCTCCTCCCGGTGGGACATGCCCGGAACACCTCACCAGGGAGGCGTCCAGGAGGCATCCTAACCAGATGCCCGAGCCACCTCAACTGGCTCCTCTCGATGTGGAGAAGCAGCGGCTCTACTCCGAGTCCCTCCCGGATGACTGAGCTTCTCACCCTATCTCTAAGGGAGAGTCCAGCCACCCTGCGGAGAAAACTCATTTCAGCCGCTTGTATCCGAGATCTTGTTCTTTCGGTCATAACCCAAAGCTCATGACCATAGATGAGGGTGGGAACGTAGATCGATCGGTAAATTGAGAGCTTTGCCTTTTGACTCAGCTCTCTCTTCACCACGACAGACCGGTACAGCGCCCGCTTCACTGCGGACGCTGCACCTATCCGCCTATCGATCTCACGCTCCAGTTTTCCCTCATTCGTGAACAAGATCCCGAGATACTTAAACTCCTCCACTTGGGGCAGGACCTCCTCCCCGACCCGGAGAGGGCATGCTACCCTTTTCCGGCTCAAGACCATGGCCTCGGATTTGGAGGAACTGATCCTCATCCCGGCCGCATCACACTCGGCTGCAAACCGCTCCAGTGAAAGTTGTAAATCACGAACTGATGAAGCCAGTAGGACCACATCATCTGCAAAAAACAGAGAAGCGATTCTAAGGTCACCAAAACGGATCCTCTCAACACCTTGGCTGCGCCTAGAAATTCTGTCCATAAAAGTTATGAACAGAATCGGTGACAAAGGGCAACCTTGGCGGAGTCCAACTCTCACCGGAAACGAGCCTGACTTACTGCCGGCAATGCGGACCAAGCTCTGACACCGGTCGTACAGGGACCTAACAGCCCTTATCAAAGGGCCTGGTACCCCATACTCCCGGAGTACCCCCCACAGAACCCCCCGAGGGACGCGGTCGAATGCCTTCTCCAAGTCCACAAAGCACATGTAAACTGGTTGGGCAAACTCCCACGCACCCTCCAGGACCCTGCTGAGGGTGTAGAGCTGGTCCAGTGTTCCACGACCAGGACGAAAACCACACTGCTCCTCCTGAATCCGAGGTTCGACTATCCGACGGACCCTCCTCTCCAGAACCCCTGAATAGACCTTACCAGGGAGGCTTAAGAGTGTGATCCCCCTATAGTTGGAACACACCCTACGGTCCCCCTTTTTGAATAGGGGAACCACCACCCCAGTCTGCCAATCCAAGGGAACTGCCCCCGATGTCCACGCGATATTGCAGAGTCGCGTAAGCCAACACAACCCTACAACATCCAGAGCCCTAAGGAACTCCGGGCGAATCTCATCCACCCCCGGAGCCTTGCCACCGCGGAGCTTTTTAACCACCTCGGCGACCTCAGCACCAGAGATCGGAGAACCCGACCCAAAGTCCCCAGGCTCTGCTTCCTCAGTGGAAGACGTGCCAGTAGGATTGAGGAGGTCTTCGAAGTATTCCGCCCACCGACTCACAACATCCCGAGTTGAGGTCAGTAGCACGCCACCTCCACCATAAATGGTGTTGGTCTCGTACCTCTTTCCCCCCCTGAGACGCCGGATGGTGGACCAGAATCGCCTCGAAGCCGTACGGAAGTCATTCTCCATGGCCTCTCCGAACTCCTCCCACGCCCGAGTTTTTGCCTCAGCAACCACCCGAGCCGCATGCCGCTTGGACTGCCGGTACCTATCAGCTGCTTCCGGGGTCCCACAAGCCAAAAAGGCCCAATAGGACTCCTTCTTCAGCCTGACAGCATCCCTCACTGCCGGTGTCCACCACCGGGTTCGAGGGTTGCCACCACGACAGGCACCAACAACCTTGCGGCCACAGCTCCGATAAGCTGCCTCGACAATAGAGGCGCGGAACACGGCCCACTCGGACTCCATGTCCCCCGCCTCCCTTGGAACGTGTTCAAAGCTCTCCCGGAGGTGGGAGTTAAAGCTCCGTCTTACGGGAGACTCTGCCAGACGTTCCCAGCAGACCCTCACAATACGTTTGGGTCTGCCAGGTCTGACCGGCATCCTCCCCCAGCTACTCTCCTACAAGTTATATATGGTGTACTTTCACGTGTCATTTTGGAGAAATCTACAATAAACGCAGATTATGAATCACCTCCAGCTGCCGTGTAACACGTACCGGCGAGGGTGCGCGCGCGCTCCAAAGCGCGACCACTCAGCCTTTAGAATCATATAGATGAGACATTCCATTGGATATGATCAGGCTTTGTGTGGACTGGACTGCCCTGATCGGCCTGCAGCTCCCTCAGGAAAGCTCCTGTGGAACAGTTTGATCGCTGCTTCTGCATGTGCACGCGTGATGCACGGCTCCTGTGTTGCTCCAGAGCGCAGCAGTGCCAAACTGAAAAATGATTATTTCTGAAAACGGCTGATAAGCCATATCCTAGATCAGAAAATTATATCTGTTTATAAATAAACGCTCTGCGTGTTACACTATTTATTATATCCTCCAGTAAGGCTGAATGAATCCGTTCCTGTTGAATTTATTTTTGGCACAACTATGCGCGTCCTTTATTTAACTGCGTCATGTGGATGTAATACTTGTTAATCGTGTGTTTGGTGGGAATATTAATCATTTTCACATCATGAACAGTTAATAATAATAATGATAATGATGACATCAATTTATAACGCACATTTCATCAATGGAAATCTCAAAGTGCTACAAGGTGCAACAGAATTAAATGTCAATGAAACAAATAATAAAACAATTAAAATCAACAACAGTATCAGCTATGATCAAAAGTAGAATCATGAGGAGGCAGAGTATGCTCGGTTGAAAAGAAAGGTCTTCAAGCCGCTCTTAAAGTCAACCACAGACTGTGGGGCTTCAGTTTCTCTGAATCACCTGTAAGTGTCGCCAAAGGAACAAGAACCACAGAAACGTGCGTACGCCTGCCATGGGGCTGGCGTGGAAATGTACTTGGATGCGCACATATTCACGTTCAGTTCAGTTTTGATACATACGGGGTTTTGCGTGGATGGTGCCGTACGCAAGGTTTTTGTGCGCACGCACGGTTGATACATGAGGCCCCTGGTTTCTTGATGATGGGGGTGATGGCAGCAGATTTGAAGGCTGTGGGAACAATGCCAGAGGTTAGGGAGGAGTGGAGGATATTAGTGATGATAGGGAGCAGAGACGGGAGACAGGATTTAACAAGAACTATGGGAAATGGGTCAAGTTGACAGGATGAGGACTTGGACTTGCTGATAATGTCAGCAACGTCATCAGCAGAGGGGAGGGAGAAGACAGAGAAAGGGAGGGAGGGGCAAGTTCAACAAGGATGCTAGGGGCAGTATTTGGTCCAAGGTGTTTATGAATTGAAATAATCTTTTCATTGAAATATGACATCAGGGAGTTGCAAAATTCTGTGGAAACCATGTGAGAGGGTAGAGAGTTAGGAGATGAGACAGAACGGTGAAGGAGAGAGAACAATGTCTTTGAATTACCAACATTGGAACTGATGATGTCTGAGAAGTAGCTGGATTTGGCTTGAGAAATACTGTTCTTGTAATGGATGAGGTGGTTTGCATAAAGTTCCTTGTGAATTGTGAGACCGGATTTTTTATAGAGACGCTCTAGCCGCCGACCTTTGGTTTTCAGGGAGCAGAGTTCTGGAGTGAACCAGGGTGCAGAGTTGGAGAAGGAAACAGTCCGAGTTTTCAGAGGAGCAACAGAGTTGAGGATGTTGGTGAGGCTGGTGTTGTGTAATGTGACAAGATCATCTGGATTGGAGGAGTTGAAGGTGGAGAGGGTATTATTAATATGAGATAAAAGAATGTCATGGTTGATATTCTTGATATTACGGAAGGAAAGAGTGCATTGAGGTTTATCTGAGGAAAATTTAAGATTAACTTTGAATGAAATCATCAGATGATCAGTAAATGGAAGTTCATCAGAAGAACAGTTAAGAGGAGAGAGTCCAGAACAGCATAGTAAGTCCAATGTGTGGCCCTGTCTGTGCGTTGGAAAGTTGATGAATTGTTGAAAGCCACAGCTGTCTAGGCAGGATGTGAAGTCTCTGGTGAGGGGGTTGTTGCAGGGCCGGCCCAAGGCATAAGCGAACTAAGCGGCTGCTTAGGGCCCCGGGGCCACTAGGGGGGTCCCTAAGTGGAATTGAATTTTTAGGGTAATGATATCAATATGATTCTATTTAATATTGTAAGTTCAGCTTTTGCGATTTATTGCATACATTTACATAGTTAAGAACTAATTATTAAGCTTTAAATGTCTTTTTTTAACCATTTTATGTGGTTTCAAGTAATTGTTAATTTACATTATTTAAAGCACTCTGGCACAACAATTTCCTGTGGATCAATAAAATTCTATCTTATCTTATCTTAAGGATTTCCTTGATATTTGTTATTTTATTTTATTTTGTCTGTTTTTGCACAATTTAATTTATTTTCATGCATCTAACTTATTTTATCTGTTGTTTGTTGTTCATCTTACACTAAACATTACTTCTGAACATTACTGTTGCAGTTCTTTAAAACCATAGGTAATAAACCAGACAACACTTTTACTGTAAAATACATTGCATACTTGTTTTTTTCTTCTTCTTTCTTTTGTTACTTTTAGTACCACATTTTCAACAAGATCACATGTGTCAACCTCAAGGTCTGTAGGCCAAATCCAGCCGGCCATAACCAATTCTGTGACTCCACAGAGACAGAACTTCAAGATAACAGTTGTGTGCTTCAGTATTACTTTATTAGTCAAATCAAATCAGTTTTTGTGTTTATAATGCCAAATTACTCAAACATAAAAAATTTTTTTAGAAGTACCTGTAGTCATTGAATGCAGAGAAAGTTATATTTTACCAGTTTGTTAATCGGTCACTTTATCAATACATTCTGCCGTGTCCTGCCTTTTGAGGACATTTATGATCTTGATGTGGCCCAGAATAAAAAAAGAGTTTGACGCCCCTGCACTGGACGATACATATAGGATAATGTAAACAGGGCTGTCAGAGTTGCAATGAGTTTATGTTAGGTGGGTGAATGATCTGATTTGACTGTTTATTGCAGTAATCCACATTATTTGCAGAAATAGAGGGCCCCAAACAAATTTCGCTTGGGGCCCCATGGAGGCTTGGGCCGGCCCTGGGTTGTTGTCTTCATCCATATGAATGTTGAAATCACCCAGCAGGATAATATTGGGTGAAAGAGCTGTAAGATGAGCCATTAGAGCAGCAAAGTCATTCATGAAGCATTTGTTTGCTTTTGGCGGGCGGTAGATAGTTGCAATAATGGTGGGTGTTAGGCCAGTGAGCAGACACACAGTGTGTTCGAAGGAGGGGGAGGGAGGTGTGTGAACCGGAGTGACCTTCCAGTTCTCGCGGTGAATTATCGTGAGACCTCCACCTCTGCCCGAGGCGCGTCCTTGGCGATGTAAACAAACCCCAGTGGAGTGGACTCATTCAGATGAAAAAGGTTGTTTTGTTGTTGCCACATTTCTGTTAAGCAGATGAAATCCAGTTTTCGGTCGGATATTAGATCCTGAATAAGCTGACCTTTGCCCGTGAGGGAGCGACTGTTCAGAAGTCCAAACTTTACGGAGGAGGCGGAAGTAGTGACTGGAGCATTAGCCGATCGAGCTAGGTTGGCTAACATGCTGCTGCTGTTAGTGGTCCGAGCATTGCGGCATGAAGAATGGCGAGAGTCAGACCAGATGGAGGTTATGGGATTAGCCTTGTCAGTGTTGAGTCGACGGCGCAAGCCCCTGTGAATGTATCTCCGACGAGGATGGAAGGCAATTTCCTGAAGAGGTAGCACAGGCGGGACGACTGGTAGAAAGCGAAGTCGAAGGAGCTTGACGGCTGAATAATGGAGAAGGCTAGACGCTGGATGATTGTGGATGATCAGCAGGAGAGTCCAAACGAGAGCAAGCAGCAGGTAAATCCAAGTAAAATCCATGTTTGATGATGAGTAGAAATGCCCAGGCAAGGATCGGTGAAAAAACAGCAGAACGTACTGAATAAAACAAAAACAAGAAAAAAGTACAAGGAGCAACGGCAGCTAGCGTGTGCCCGCATTCACTCCCTGAAATCCCAAGGAGAGCACCATCCACTTGGGAGGGGGGGTGGGAAGAAAAAGACAAAAGTAGGGTAACATAAACTGGACACAAAAGGGAAACACAGAAACCCTAAAACCCCCGAGTCAAGGTGGGTGGTCAGGAGACCATCCAAGGCAGGGCTGAAGATCTGGGGGGGGCGACCTAGCGACTGTCCGTTGACAGGCCAGAGGTCTAGTGGGCCACCAGGATGCCATCAACCGTTGGACAAGGGTTCAGGGGGGCGACCATGAGACCATCCTTTTATGGCCAGCAGAGAGGCTACAGATGCAGGTGATGAGACCCCTGAGACAGCTATAGCTCAATGAATGAGGACCTTGTGAGCAAAGACCTCTGAAGAAGCAAGGGTCTCGTGAGCGAAGACCTCTGAAGGAGCGAGAGCCTCGTGAGCGAAGACCTCTGGATGAGGCGCAAAGACCTCTGGAGCGAAGACCTCTGGCGAAGCGAGGACCTCTGGATGAGTGAAGACCTCCGGTGAAACGAGGACCTCTGGGGGAGGGAAGACCTCCGGTGGAACGAGGACCTCTGGAGCGAAGGCTTCAGGAGGGAAGACCTTCGGCGAAGCGAGGACCTTGAGAGCGAAGAACCCAAGAAAAACGAGGACCTCTGGCGGAGCGAGGACCTCTAGGGTGAAGACCTCCAGTGGAACGAAGACCTCTGGAGGAGCGAGGACCTCGGGACCCAGGACCACCTCGGGAGCCATGTCTGTGGAGAGATAGAATATTTCTGCTTCTGATGGCCCCGGTGGGTTAGGTGGTTCCAAGATGGCGCCCATAAGCATGGCTGCGTATCCACCTCTCCTGTGGGTGTTTGGAATTTTTGTGTTTTGTTCGTTCTTCATTGGAGACATAAGTACACTGCTGGTTTATGATCGGAAGCAGCTTCTGGATTTACGTTTTGCTGCCGCGGATGTCGCTGATTCGGGCCAGTATGAGCGTACCTCGGGGCGACCCCCTCTACCCCCGTTGCTCGGAGACGAGCTGCCCGTTTACCTCCGCTCTTCTCACCAGCCTGCACGGAGAAATCGATCGACTCGGAGGAAGAAACGCGGCTCTCGAGCTGGCCGGCTGGTGAAGCTCAGAGCCCGGCGTTCTGCCTCGCTGTCTTCAGCTGATGGTCTCGATTCTCATCGCCAGTCTCCCGCGTGCACGGACCAGGAAAACAACGGGGATCTCCGGCCGGAGCAGCTCTCTGTGGGAGGCGAGCCGCGGACGCGCGCTCCCCCACCAGCTGTTAGCTCATCAGCGGCTAGCTCGGATAACATCAACTTCTGTGTTGTCAACGCCCGATCTGTTTGCAACAAAACGTTCATCCTCAGGGATTACTTTGAAGATCACGACTTGGACTTTTTCTGCATCACAGAGTCGTGGATGTCGCCGGGTGAGTCCAGCGCGCTGACGGAAATAATACCACCAAACTGTTTGTTTTTTAACGACCCGCGACCATCAGGTCGTGGTGGTGGATTATTAACAATATTCAAATCAACTTTTGACTGTAAACAACTGTCCATTCCAGTCTCCTGCTCTAGCTTTGAGCTGACTGTGTTTGAACTAGGCCATTCACCTGTAACTTTGTGTGCTCTTGTCTACCGGCCGCCTCGCTCCAAGAACTTCATCAGCGAGTTTTCTGATTTCTTGGCTGAAATTACAGCCAAATATTCTCGGGTCGTCATTTCAGGCGACTTCAACTTGCACGTGTGTTGTCCTGAGAAGCCCATGGTTAAGGACTTTTTAGATTTATTGGACTCATTTAATTTAACTCAACACGTGAACTCTTCCACACAGCAGCGTGGACATTTGTTGGACCTTGTTTTAACATGTGATGTGACCGTTTCAAACCTTGAAATAGGAGACAATGTATTCTCGGATCATAGGCCAGTCAATTTTCAGTTCACCATCCCCCATGTAACCCCTAAAACATGCATTCCTGCACGTAAAGGCAGGAATGTTAACCATTTAACTGCCGCACGTTTCACTGAGGTTTACAACAATGACATGTTAATTCAGCCCCCGGGGTTCCTCTCCAGCACTGAGGAGCTGACAAACCAGTTTGACTCTGTTTGTTTAAAGGCTTTGGATCAAGTGGCGCCTATTAAACCGAGAAGACCAAAACTCAGGGCCGAACCGTGGCTGAATGACACGACCAGAGCTGCCAGGCAGCAATGCCGAAAGGTGGAGAGGAAGTGGAAAAAAGACAGTCTGCAGGTCTCTTTTGAGATGGTAAAAGAGAGCTGGCGCCGATATCAGAAAGCAGTGAAAACTGCTAAATCACAATACTTCTCTGATATCATTGCTGCAAACTCTCGTAACCCTCGAGTTCTGTTCTCCACCCTAAACTCTGTTCTCCACCTCACTGAACAATCACCCATGGAAGCCTCGACTGAGCTGTGCGAGAACTTCCAACATTTCTTTTTAGATAAAATCGCAACCACCAGGGCTCTCATTTCTCCTCCATCTCACGATCCATCCATCCCACCTCAATCTGTTGCTGTTTGTGACCATTTTGAACCAGTCTCTCTGTCCTCTCTAGAGCAGGTCATGTGCAACCTGAAACCATCTGGCTCCCCCTTCGATGTGGTCCCCCCTCGGCTTCTAAAGGAGGTTTTTCACACTCTAGGTCCCTCCATTCTCTCGATTGTAAATAGCAGTCTATCCTCGGGTGTGGTGCCAAAATCATTAAAACATGCTGCTGTTCAACCCCTCCTGAAAAAACCAAACCTCGACCCGTCAGTATTATCCAATTTCAGGCCTGTCTCCAGACTCCCATTTGTTTCTAAACTTCTAGAGAAAATAGTTGAGTCCCAACTAAAGTGCTTCCTGGAGGATCACGCTATCCCCGAGCTATTCCAGTCTGGCTTCAAATCCCTCCACAGCACTGAGACTGCCCTACTGAAGGTTTTTAACGACATCTTCCTATCCACAGATACTGGTGACTCTGTGCTGCTTGTCCTATTGGACCTCACATCCGCTTTCGACACCATCGACCATGAGATCCTCATTGCTAGGTTGGAGCAGTGGGTGGGCATCTCAGGATCAGCCCTAAACTGGTTCAGATCCTACCTCTCTGACAGGTCTTTTTGTGTTTCCATCAATGATTTTACTTCTGCAGTGGCGGCTCTTAAATGGGGGGTTCCGCAGGGGTCCATCCTGGGTCCTCTCTTGTTCTCCTTATACCTGCTGCCACTCGGTGCTATTTTCCGGAAACACAATATACCTTTCCACTTCTACGCTGATGACTGTCAAATTTACTTCCCCCTAAGACAAAATGGTACAGGCTCTATTCAACCTCTGCTCGACTGCCTGGCTGACATCAGGGACTGGATGGCTTTAAATTTCTTAAGCTTCAATGATAAGAAGTCTGAAGCCATATTGTTCCTTCCCAATGACACAACCTCAAACCACTGCATTGACCTGTCTGCTCTACCCCTGTCCGAAAAACAAAAAGTCACAAATCTGGGAGTGATAATGGATCCTGCCATGAAACTCAACAGTCATGTAAACATGATCGTCAAATCCTGTTTTTTCCAGCTGAGGCGTCTGTCTAAGCTGAAGCCCATATTATCCAAAAACAACCTGGAGACAGTGATTCACGCATTCATTACATCTAGGCTTGATTACTGCAATTCACTTCTGTTTGGCGTCAGTCAAGCCACCATTGCACGATTACAACTGGTTCAGAACGCAGCTGCCCGATTTTTAACCAGCACACGCAAAAGAGAGCACATTACACCAGTCTTGGCCTCCCTTCACTGGCTACCGGTTCATCTTCGAATCCAATTCAAAATTCTCATGTATGTCTACAAATCGCTGAACAGTCTCGCCCCCGCCTATCTCTCGGATCTGATACACCCATATGTCCCTCCACGTGCTTTGAGGTCAGAGGATCAGGTACTCTTAATAGTTCCAGAAACTCGCCTTAAGCGCAGGGGTGACAGGGCGTTCTCTGTAGCAGGCCCAAGACTCTGGAACGAGTTACCGCTGCTCATCAAACAGGCCCCCTCCCTCTCGGTTTTCAAATCCCGGTTAAAAACTCACTACTACTCCATTGCTTTCAATGCCAGCTGATTTGTATTGGATCGTTTGATTTATGATCTGCAATGTTTTTATGTTTTTCGTGTTGTACTTCATTGTCTGTGTTGCCTGTTGCGTGTTTGTTTGTCCAGCACTTTGGTGTGGACTTGTTCCTGTTTAAAGTGCTTTATAAATAAAATGGTATGGTATGGTATAGGTGCAGGACCCAACCTTGGTGCTGGCGTGGCAGCCAGCCTTAGTGCTGAGGCAAGACCCAGTCTTGGTGCTGGTGTGGAAGCCAGCCTTGGTGATGAGACGAGACCCAGTCTTGGTGCTTGTGTGGGAACCAGTCTTGGTGCTGAGGCAAGACCCAGTCTTGGTGCTGGTGTGGGAGCCAGTCTTGGTGCTGGGACGAAACCCAGCGAGGTAGGTGTTGAGGCGAAACCCAGCGAGACAGGTGCTGAGGCGAAACCCAGCGACACAGGTGCTGAGGCGAAACCCAGCGAGACAGGTGCTGAGGCAAAACCCAGCGAGACAGGTGCTGAGGCGAAACCCAGCGAGACAGGTGCTGAGAGGAAACCCAGCGAGGCAGGTGCTGAGAGGAAACCCAGCTAGGCAGGTGCTGAGGCAAAACCCAGCGAGGCAGGTGCTGAGGCAAAACCGCGAGTCCAGAGCTGGTGGGGAAACCAACGGGTCCAGAGCTGGTGTGAAGACCAGCGGGTCCAGAGCTGGTGTGGAGACCAGTAGGTCCGACTGGTGAGGAAACCAGCGAGTCCAGTGCTGGTGCTGCTGGCGTGGACAGCCAGACAGGAGTAGCTGGTTTGGGACCCGAACCGTATGCAACTGATGGAGAAGG
>JBBPBX010012771.1:42467-53501 GCA_038048925.1 Garcialebias charrua | reverse complement strand
GTCGCCCACAGAGTCGTAACGCACCCGGCGAGTTTGCAGCGGATCTGGTTTTGTGTTTGCGGCAGCAGGTTGGCTGTAGCAGTTGTGTTTGGATAAATTCCTCTCATCAGATTCTTCAGTTTTCTTTAGTTGCGCCTTGACTTTTACTTTTGTACTTTTCTTTCGGCGACTGTGTCTTTTAGTGTTCAGTTGTGGCTTTTTACTTCTGGTCTTGCTGTTTAACACCACTGAATAAGATCCTATTTCTAAAATATGCACATGAGCTCAGCCCTTCTACTGCAGTAAGAAGTATTTCTTACAAATGTGTCTGCTGCATTTAATGTTCTTGGACACATGAGGGCATTGCAGCAAACTCAAAACATTAGAAGGTGTGGACATGCCCTGACAAGACCACTTCAACTTGACTTGTTCAAAAGTTGACCTGCCCCAAATTATACTCCAACTTAGTGTCTGTTTTACTCCAAATGGGATGAAACCTTACTAAATGATTTTTATGTTGTAATACGTTAAGATCATACGTCCCATTTTATGTATTACTTCCAAACCGTTAAAAGGTTTGTCATAAGTTTGTTCCTAAACACTTTTTTGTAACCTTAATGGAAAATGTGTCAAGTAAAGCTGGTAGGGATGTAAGAAAAGAAAAGTGCTCTGAAATTAGGGTGCAGACTTACTGTGGTGCAACTGAAACTTTTCCAACAGTGAACTACAAAACCCACAATTCTTAGCTCAGTGCGTAAAAAAATACCCCCCCCCCCCCCACGAAAAGACTTGCTGTCACTGCACAGTAGCATCCATTTTTCTGTCCTGATAATTATTTATACGAAGAGAAGGACCATTAGAAAATAACTGAACTTTCCTTAAGTGTTGCATTTTTTCTATACTAAAGGAGGAATTAAGGCTAATTTTCTTAGAGTTAAAGTAAACAAAGTGGCTTTTTTTATTGGGATGTTTCTTTTCTTCCAGACTTCCTAAGCACCCCACAAACCATTTAACCACACTCGTAAACATTTATTCAAGGCCTTTTTTTGTTGTTGTCCCAGGCTTGAAATGTGTAAAAACTGAAGTTTTGGGATACTTCCAGTTTGGCTTCATTTCTCTGACCTGAAGGCCAAGTCCATCATTTACATCCAAACTGTTACAGCAATGTTTATTTTATGGACAATCTGATCTATCCAGATTATTGTAACTCATTATGGATTTATTTTTATTAACAGCTTCTGGAAGTACATCTGTCTCTTGGCTCTACATAAACAACTAGTTGCTAAATTGCTAGTACAGGGTAATAAAAAATTACTATTTAAAAACAACTCAGTAAAAGGCTTGGTAAAATACTATTGATAAAACAAGGTGATAGTGTGTTGTAGGCCAGGAAGACACTATATTGCAGCTCTTTTGAAGGATTCTTATTGAAATGTTGATGAATAAACAATATCTTACCTGTTGTAGATGGCTTTTTGAGCAACCTCGGTTTGGAGTAAAATGGTTTAAGTCTGACTGGACTGATGAGGTAACAAATAGTCCACACTTATGAAAGTTTCACCCCACACCGTGATTCAATTCTAGTTGTTCACAAGTACAAATAGTGGCAGCAGCAGCTAGCTGTAGCACTTGCAGTGCAGCATAAAACACAGGCAGTAATAGCCTAATGTTTATGCCAGAATAGCTGTGTTATACAAAACTGAGCATGATCTGGTACCAAATATTTAAGACTGGGCTTTGAGGAGACAACAATCCACTTTGTCTCGACCTCACTCAGACTAGCCATTAGCTCATCCAGTTTGGTCAGAAATAAACATCTCTTCTCCAAACTGAGGTCCTTTAAAGAGCTGTTGAGAACAGATAGGATAAATATTGTTCATAATATTTCCACAGAATTCAGCCTCAGAAGATCTGAACTCTTACTGGATGGATTATGCTAACATATCCTGTAGAAACATGGCAAACACTGGTCATGAAAATGGAATTTGATACAAAAAGCTCTAATTACTTTTTTAAAAACCTTTTTGTTTTTACACAAATACCATATCACAGCAGCAACCTCAGTGATGGTATGCCTCTCTCAGGTCCATACCTGATTTTTTTTTTTTCAAAGTACTGATGTTTTGATTAAAGCGGGACTAGTTTACACGTAACTTCTTAGAGGAAAAAAAAGCGAGCTCCTATAGTTCATACTCAGGAACAGTGTGCATCTGTGTGTAAACAGACTATCTCTGTGTGTGTGTGTATATGTGTGTGTTCTGAAAAGCAGCACTTTGATAGAGGATCTGGTTGGAGTGCGGTAACAGCGGTGACCCTCTCCCTCAGTTGTTAGACATACAGGTGCATCTAAAAAAAAAAGATTACTGTATCGTGAAAAGTAATTTTTTGTCAATCATTTCAGAAAGTGAAACTTTATGGCTTACAGATAATGAAAACAAAACAAAACTCACTGTCGTACCTGACTGAATGATGACTGGACGAGTCATGTAGAAAAGGCGGACAACACTGTGAGAGTCATGTTCTTTGATTTCTCCAGTTCATTTAACACAGTCCAGCCTGATTTGAATTGTCAGAAACTCCAGAAGATTCAGGTGGAGGCCTCAACAATCACCTGGATCAAAGACTACCTGACAAACAGACCACAGCTTGTGACTGAAGGGTTGTGTGTCCAACCAGGTGGTCAGTACCTCAGGAGCACCACAGGGAACTGTACTCTCACCACTAATTTTCACTCTGTACACCTCAGATTTCCAGTACAAAACAGACTCCTGTCATCTTCAGGAATATTCAGATGAGACTGCAGTGGTCAGGTGGATCAGAGATGGACAAGAAGCTGAGTACAGGGAACCCCAAAGTATAAATACCTTGGGGTTCACCTGGACAACAAACTGGACTGGAGATGCAACAGTGAAGCGTCTACAAGAAGGGGCAGAGCAGACTGTACTTTTTGAGGAAGCTGAAGTCCTTCAATGTTTGCAGCAAGATGCTCCATCTTCTATAAGTCTGTTGTAGAGAGTTATCTCTTCTTCCATCATCTGCTGGGGTAGCGGCACCAGAGCAAGTGACTTCAAAAAGATCAACAAGCTCATAAAGAAGACTGGTTCAGTTCTGGGGACTCCTCTAAGAACTTTTGGAGATGATTGTACAAAGAAGGATTCTTCATCAAATGAAGAACATCATAGACAACCCTCAGCATCCTCTTAATCAGACTGTCATACAACAACAGTGTCTTCATCAGACTGTCATACAACAACAGTGTCTTCATCAGACTGTCATACAACAACAGTGTCTTCATCAGACTGTCATACAACAACAGTGTCTTCATCAGACTGTCATACAACAACAGTGTCTTCATCAGACTGTCATACAACAACAATGTCTTCATCAGACTGTCATACAACAACAGTGTCTTCATCAGACTGTCATACAACAACAGTGTCTTCATCAGACTGTCATACAACAACAGTGTCTTCAGTCAGAGGCTTCTTCAGATCTGTTGTAAGACAGACCACTACAGGAGATCCTTCCTGCCCACATCCATCAGCATCTAGAACAACTCTTTGATGAATCCAGGATGATGAGTTACAACATTTAATGTCCCTCTGGGATTAATAAAGTATTAAAGTCGAGCCACTCCTGAACCAGAGACAACATCAGAAGTGTCTTACCTGCTGAGGAGAAAAAGAACTGGACTGTTGCTTAGAAGTCCCAACGTCTTTTTTTTAGATGAAAGTACATTTTCATGTCATTTGGAAATCAAGGTCCCAGAGTCTGGAGGAAGAGTGGAGAGGTCCAGAATCCATGTTGCTTGAAGTCCAGTGATGCTTGGTGCCATGTCCTCTGCTGGTGTTGGTCCACTGTGTTTTCTGAAGTCCAGTCAGTGCAGCATGTAGCAGGACATTTTAGAGACGTCATGCTTCCTTCTGCTCCCAACCTTTATGGAGATGCTTATTTCATTTTCCAGCAGGACTTGGCTCCTGCCCACACTGACATAAGTACCAAAAGCTAGCTGTGGAATATTCTAATTTTCTGAGAGACTCAATTTAGTTTTTTTTATTATTATTTGTGTCATAATCATCAAAATTACAAGAAATGAAGGCTTGAAATATTTCACTCTGTGTAATATATGAGATTCACTTTCTGAATGATTGATAAAATAGAATGAACTTTTCCACAATATTCTAGCTTTTTGAGACGCGCCTGTAATAACTGACTGTTTCGCATCACTTTACACGTCCTAAAGGTTTATCACTGAGTGAAAGCATTACAGAATGTAAACTGAGTAAACATTTTTATTTTTTAGATATATAGAGCTACTATTTAGAGAAAGAGACGCAGCGTTAACTAGCCAGCTGATGTTGATCTTGTGCAGTGAGTTGCATCTGTACAGCGTGCGTGCACGCTAACCTTCACGTTGCTTTGCACTGTACGTGCCACCACGACGCCTCCTTCTTCAGTCATTCCATTAACTCACAAACACCAAGAAGTTCTGCTGCTGTCTGGGCCAGCTCTGCTTTGGATCAAATGTTCACAAATGTGCTTGTCGCTTTCTAGGAACATCAACATAACTGCACCTACTCATAAGTTCTTTGACTTGTTGCAGCATGAGTGGAAATGGACTGCAGTTTAATCCTAACAGCCATTCAATCTTTTAAAATATGTTTTATTGTCTACACAGAAAGCAGACTGTTTGTGACTGCTCTCAGGCTAAACACTGCCCTTTGACTGTTCTAAACTCTGTGGTCTTATATCCTTTAGTTACAAAGACGAGCTACTCTTCCTCAACAGCCACCTATTTTCCCCTTCTAACTTGTTCTTTACCTCGCAGTAAAAAAATAATTAAAATACAGAATTCAAATTCTGTTAAACTACTTCAATTGCTTCATGTCGCAGAGCAACCTTTTGCGTTAGTTTTTAAATGAAATGGCTGGCGTTGCATTCAAGGACACTATAAAAGGAAGTGGATGTAGCATTTTCTCAGTTATTTTTGTAAACTACTGTTTTAGCCATTTAACATCTAAATAAAGGCACATTTATTCATTTATTTGTATTTGGCCTGAAGTGATCATAGTACGGGGTACATTTCTTCAAGTCAAAACGCAAAAGAAACAAGAGAATTGTTTCTGTGTTGCACTGCATACACCAACATAAACTACAAACAGATATACAGGGGGTCCCCGACTTACGAGCGCTCTTACTTACGAGGTTCCGGACTTACGAGCTCACTAACGAACAATAAATTTGTAAAGAACATACAGAAAATACAGCACTTTTATGTGTTTTTAGATGAAAGTGTGTTAGCTAACCATTTGGAAAAAAGTTTCTGAGCATGTTTATGAACTAGTATGAACGTTAGTGATGAAAAACGAGTGTTCGTAGTAGCGCTAGCATAAAATTTCCGACTTACGACCGAAAATCCGGACTTACGAGAACACGTGTTTCGTGTTCCGACGTACGAGATTTTCGTCTTACAAGATAGTCATAACGGAACTCGCTCGTAAGTCGGGGACCCCCTGTACTCTCAAATTTGGGCTTGAGCATCCCATAATGCTCCCTTTGTGCAGTTAACCAGAACAGTTTTGAAGTGTTCAAAACAAGCTAATTACATCAGTGCTGGTTTGAAAATCTTGTTTTCCAGTCGACTGAGAAATTATAAAAGAGCAAAGCTCACAAATGAATAATAAAATGCCCCTCTCCAGTTTAGAGGTGAGTGAAAACAGGTCTTCAGTCAGTCCAGTTTACATTTAGCAACATTTATCAAATATGTTCAGCTGTTTTAGTGACGGGAAGAACCCCACCAAACCGACCAACTCCCATTTAGTCTGCCAGCTGCCTCACATTTCACATGTTGGAAAGATGTCAACACCAGAAAGTGAACTGTAGCAACAAGCTTGGTTCAGTGTCTACATCTACAGTGTTGAGCGATTTTAATTCTTTTAGGCAACCTTCATTTTAGAGGTACGTCAACACAGACTCAGAGCTGTTACAGATCAACACATCTTCAAGGCCTCTGTGATCATTAGACCAGGGGTTCCCAAACGTTTCCATGCCAAGGCCCCTCTTGCAAACCCACGAACAATGCTACAAAATATGTAAAGAAGCATCAACTTTTAAAATGTTTTAACTTATATTCACTATATTCAGTTAATTTTAAATGTTTAAATTTCAACCACTGAATTATATTCCCACTCGAGTGGCGGTGACGTGTTGAAGGTTTTAAACACTCGTTTGCGAGGGTCTCTAGACAGACGACACATTTCAGGCAAGTATGACTGTAAGCCATACTTCATGAATGCTTCCTCGTACCTTTGAATTTTAGCTGGCCATGAGTTCTTTGTTGTTTTTTTTTCAGCAGTTTCCACCACAGCAGGGCTGCTGGTCGGTTCCTTCGGTCTTTTTAGAAACTTCTTCCTTTCGTCCTTGCTATGCTAGCTTGAAGAGTACAGTGGCTTGATACATTTGACTGGCAGCCAATCAGAAAGATGAGCACGGTGAAAAATATTTCAATATATTATTATAAAATATATTTTAAAATAATTATTGAAAAATAGATTTGATTTTATTACAGTAATTTAAAACATTTAAAATTTTAATTAAAAATCTTTTGGTTTGCTTTTTAAAAATCTTCTCTCCAGATTTCTGAGGTCCCCCTAGCGCCCCCTGGTGGCCCCCCACGTTGAAAAACACTGTCTTAGGCTAAATAGCTTAGCTTGTAGCATAGCTCTGAAAAATGGTGTGAATTAGGCACTTAGGGGTGAAAAAATGATATATACTTGTTGCTCCTGCAAGAGATAATTGGAAATATTCACAAAATTCTTCTTCACAAAAGCAGAATGAAATATATTTCTATCAGTATTACATTACACCCACTGTGCTCCATTATAAGGCAGAATTAAGTGAATACAAATAATGGAGCATAGTGGTATATTCAAGAATAAATAAAACAAACCCAAAATAAGTGAGTTTTACAGTTTGAGTTTCAAAGCCCCTTAAAACTTTAGCCATGTCAATAATTTCAGTCATTACTTTTCTTTGGACGCGCAAACTAGTTAATTATGAAATGATCTTCACTGATAAAGGTGCTATCTCACTGGGCTGTGACCGCCGACAAGTTGGCAAATTAAAATTGTGTAGAAATTTACAAAGTCTTCGTTGCAGTTTCACAGAAGTCTGCGATCAAGGGACCAGCAAGATGTGAGGCCACCATTTGAAAATGAAACTATTTTTGTGTAGGAGGCTCACAGAACTGCATATTTGGCATTCATTTGTAATTTTTTTAGAAATAAAAATTGGCAGATTTTATTTAAAATAAATAAATAAAAATTATTCAGCATTCGCATGTTTTTAAAACCTGAACAGACCTCCTCATACGTCAGGTTAGAGATGCCCATGACGACTCTGGGACAATATCGAGGGGAAGATTTGTCTCACTTTTTCTTACACATTTAAAACTAAAGCAACAACACTTTGCAACTCATGCAAGGAAATGCAAACGTTGTGAAACTTTCTCATAAATGTTGCTCAACAATTTTCATTTTAAAAATTATACTTTTTATTTTTCTATTAGAGTTGCCAAAAAGCCACCATCTTCAAAGCTTGTTCATTGGCTTTGCTTTCTGGATCAAGATGCTACATCCACTTTTTACTTGTCCCTTTAGGTAATTTTTTTGCTTAAGTTTCCCAAGTTCTTGAGTGAAAACTAAAAAACATGGGGCACATATTCATCCTGACAAATCACCTCATGATCAATAAAGTGGGCCTAATAGAAAAAAAAAAGATCAGATTTGAACAAAACCCAACTTGTAATGAAATAAATAAATCCTCATTGGTTTCAGTCTTCTCAGGCGAGTTGTCAGTTATTCTGGTTAGAAATAAGTTCAGCTGTGTGTGAAGTGAACAAAATAAAGACACCAAAATAAAAAGGATGAGAATGGACATTATCTCAGGAGCTGCAGAGTCGTGTGCGGCATCACAATTACAAAAGAAAAGAAGAAAATAAAGAAATCATGTGAAAGGCTTGAGACGATGCAGTAATGAGACTGATACCAACAGGGTTTTAAATGAGTAGAAATGACAAAACATTTGTTCAAAAACATGCCTGGCCTCCTCAATGCATCGTTTTCACATTTTCTTTTTCTGTACAAAGTTGAACGTGGCATAAAAATGCTGCACTGTCGTGGCAAATTGCACTTTGAAATGTTGGCGTTCGAGTTTGTCTGAGGGAGTGATACGCAGAAGTGTTCAAGAGAAACTTTACTTTCGTCAGTTTGTAAATAGCCAAAGTCTTCCATTTTAATGTCGATCAGACCTCATCGCCGGTGGAAAGGAGAAACACTAACCCCCATGTACAGACCTAAATAAAGGTATTTAATTAAAAATAAGCACCATTGTCGCTCATCAGACAGAAACACAAGATGTTGCTTCACCTAAAAGCTCTTCTTTCTGCACCAGCTCAAAAACCCAGGAAGTTAGGGGAGTCAACGACTTGATTTCTTTCTTGCAGTTTGAGTGTGTTGGGATAAATCTCTGTATAAGATCCAACATGTCCTCTCCGTACGGTCCCGTAGTACCAATGATGTTTCTTTACTTTGATGGTGTTGAGATTTACTAGTCAGAAACTGTTAAATCTTTTATTCTGATGTTTGATTTAACTTTTTGATCAAATATATTCAAAGAAATAAAGAGTCTAAAGAAAACAAACGCTGCACGACTTCTTTCACTCGGCCCACGTCTAATTTTTCACTACAGTACAGGTTTTGTTTTTGAGAGTGAAGAAAGACACCGCAGACAGACAAATTTTGACTTTGTAGTTTCCAAGCTGTTTGAGTTAAAGTAATGTTTCCTCTCAGATATACCTGATAACATCTGCTTTGATGTGTACAAGAACATGCTCTTATTCTGTGAAGTAACAATGTTACAACACTGATAAAAATGTTTTGTACACCTGCCAACAGAGCCTCAGCTTCCAGTGAGAACATGTCCACCAGCTCTCAGTTGACCAGTAAATTAAACTGGAGAAATTGCATTTCCTGTGAAAATTGCAGAGTGAATTCTTGTTGCAGAAGAACTTGCTGAAAAACAGCTGAAATTAGCTAAGACAAAACACACTGAAATGTACCGTAGTTGAAATGGAAGAAAAAGCCTAAATTAGCAGAAGAAAGCAGAGCAAATGCATATTTGCTGAATTAGGTTTAAATAAGAAATGAGTACAAAACTTAAGAAAGCTAAAAAAAAAGGGCAGAAATTAACAAAAAGTAGCTAAAATCTCAGAAAAAGGTGTAGGCTATATACCAGGAGGGAGCAGAAAGAGCTGAAATGAGCTAAAAAAATGTGGAATTAGCTGAAAAAGCTCAAATTAGCACAAAACAGCTAAATAGTAATTGAAATAGCAGAAAAAGCTGAAACTAGTTGAAAAAAGCTGAAAGGAGTAAAACAAGCTGAAATTAACATAAATATGTTAAATCAAAAAAGGCGTTCAATACAAGATCAACTGGACTTTATTTGTAACAGAAGACGTTTCGCTCATCATCCGATAAGCTTTCTCAATTCTTTGGAGACTGTGAGAGGGAGAGGGAAGTTATAAGCAAGCTGGACCACTGATGCACACCAAACTAGGTAAATTGGAAGCTAACACACACACATATTTGGGATAACACGTGCCTGTGACCCATTCAAAGTTCAGTGTGTGAAAGCAGAGATTACAGAAAAACACACACACATCCTACTGTAAAAATTGACAAAAACCACACTTCACTTTATTCAATTTACATACAGTAGGATGTGTGTGTGTTTTTCTGTAATCTCTGCTTTCACACACTGAACTTTGAATGGGTCACAGGCACGTGTTATCCCAAATATGTGTGTGTGTTAGCTTCCAATTTACCTAGTTTGGTGTGCATCAGTGGTCCAGCTTGCTTATAACTTCCCTCTCCCTCTCACAGTCTCCATTGAATTGAGAAAGCTTATCGGATGATGAGCGAAACGTCTTCTGTTACAAATAAAGTCCAGTTGATCTTGTATTGAACGCCTTTTTTGATTTATCATGTCCTGGACGACTGAGAATCTTCACCAGCATATAAATATGTTAATTACACGGAAGGTAGAAATTACATTGAAAAACGAATTTATCTGAAAACAGCAGAAATTCGCTTAAAAAAGGCAAAAAAAATCTAGCTGAAAAGTTATGAACGAGTTTAAATTAGCAGAAGGAAGTAGATGGAGCACAGCCTTTCTGAATTAGTCTGAAAAAAGTTGAAATGAGTAAAAAATGTGGAATTTGCTGAAAAAGCGTATAGCATAAAACAGCTAAATAGTAGCTGAAATAGTAGAAAAAGCTGAAAGAAGCAGAAATAAGTTAGAAGAAGCACAAACATGTTGTAGTTAGCAGAAATAATCTGAAAGGAGCACAAAACAGCTGAAAGTATGGAAAAAAGTTAAAATTTGCACAAGGAAGCTGAAAGAAGTTGAAGCAGAACAGAAAGGAGCAGTAAAAGGTTTTAAACAGATCTGAAAATTTGAAGATAAAATGAACTCAATTTATTTTCTGTGAGAACAAAAACTGTAGAAAAAAAGCAAAATATTTAAAAAAGCTAAAGCTGCACCAAATTATTTTCAAATCATGATCTTGTTTTGTTTTGTTTTGCCTTACAGATTTTAAAATAATGCTAAGTTTGGTCGCTGCTAAACCCAATGTGTGACAAGTGACTAGTAAAGTTAGTTTTTGCCAGAACATGATTAATTTGGCAGCAGTAATTTTCAAACCAGTCAAAACAGCAGGAAAGGTTCTTTGTCCATTTTTATGTACACCACCATATAAATAGTTCAGAAAAGGCAAAAACAATGAATAAAAAGAAAATCCCATGTGGAAATAAATGTTTTATACCCCAAATATGAGAAATACGCTGCAGTTATACAACCTTTGATCAGTCCCTTACCAGAAACACAGAGATGGACATTATTTTGTTTTCATCACAGAACATTTACATCCCCAAACTCAACACTGATCCAACAGATCTATTTTCACATAGTTTTGTTTCTAATCTGCAGTTTGTATAA
>JBBPBX010012771.1:24318-42364 GCA_038048925.1 Garcialebias charrua | reverse complement strand
AATTTGGAGTTTTTTGTATTCTGTCAAATAACTCTTCTTTAATAAATGCTGTTAAAATATTTATACAACGATTTATTGTGATGTTTACGGAAAACTTTGGCTCTCATCATTTTGACTCCCACTAACACACACAATCTGATTTTTGCATCAGTGTATTTAATGATTCGACCAGCGACTTTGAATGTTATTAGCCCATTAAATGGCCGTGATTAGTCGTTATCATTCCCATAGGTTGCGTTCAGACTGTCTCTCCTACCTCCTAGTAGGTTTAAAGGTACGTCGTTATCACTGATAATACGCAGCTTCGCCCATGTGTAAAACAGGAAGTTGTTTCTGTCAGCTTTGATGAAACTTTTCCTAAATTAACTTTACACCTGACCCAGAGCACTGACTCTAAACTTAACCTCCAGACTCTTGACTCTTAATCTAACCCGACCCTATTATCAGCGATAAGAACATACCTTTAAAGGAGAAATTAAATCAAATCTCAAAAAATTGATATAACAAGAATTTCATTTAGTAAACAACACACATAAACATACTTTGTATGTTTTTTTCAAGTCAGTAGCTTAAAGAAATAGTTTTTTACGTTTTTCCTGCTAAATTCCGAAGTCTGGAGGTCAGGAAGGAAATGACGCATATTTGTCCTCCGCGCTACTTTCTAAATAGAAACTGAAGCTACAAACCCATCATTACTGTCCTTCTGTGTGTCATTTAAAATGGAAGTAGAAGACTTTTTTGAATTTGAAGAAACGCAGGAACACCTAGTGGGGGTAATGGATTTACAACCATATCAGTTTGAACCTGAACCGACAGCTGGATCTCTGAATTCTGACGAGTCCAATGACAGAGTTGGCTACGTGGAATGGTAAGAATAAAAATTATAGCAAATATGTGTCTGAGCTGAACTTTTCTTTAATAAATGAACGTAATTGTGAAATGAGCTGGATTTAAAAATTTGTTTCGCTACGTCTGATGAAACTAAACGTGCACGCGCAGCACCAGACATGCAGTAGCAGCCAACAGACCTGCATGTTCTGGTATTTCAATTTGAGCAGGATAAACACCTCAAAAATATATATTTGTTAGCTGACTTTTTTTCAAGAGTGTGTCTCAGTTTAATTTTTGTTAATAAATGATTACAAAGCAGCTTATTTTAGCACCTAAATAACACCGAGCGCGCACACAGAAAACAGCAGTTCCGCTGTTCAGCACGAGCTGACTTTCATTAAAATTTAACTACAGAAACGCCTAAAAAAATATTTATTGGCTGACTTTTTTTTAAGAGTGTGTCTCAGTTTAATTTTTGTTAATAAATGATTACAAAGCAGCTTATTTTAGCACGTAAATAACACAGAGTGCGCACACAGAAAATAGCAGTTCCGCTGTTCAGCACAAGCTGACTTTCATTAAAATTTAACTACAGAAATGCCTAAAAAAATGTAAAAAAGGTGTTGAGGTAATTATGACCAAATGTAACTTAATTGTCAGTTTGATGTGATGAAATGTTTTTTTGTTTACAATATAAATTAAGCTACACAATACTGTATGAGGGACAACCGTAGCCCGACCTATGTCATACCTGGGAGCGAGAGCAGGCGGGGAGAGGGGTGTCAAAAACACCGGATGTGATTTTTTTCCACATTGCAAATGCTAAATTTGAGTTAGGATGACATTTTTGACTTGTGAAAATTTCTCAACAAGCTTATTTGATGCTTTTCATTAGACTACTACGGTATTAGCTTGAAAACACTTTTCATTTCTCCTTTAAACCTAACCTACTAGAAGGTACAGGAAGGAAAGGCTGAACGCATCCTATGTGGATGATTCATGTTGGCCGTTTAATGGCTGATAACATTTGAAGCGGGTGGATTTGACAGATCTTACTTGATTAGCCGTGTTGATGCCAATCCCGTTCTTGATGTGATCCAGAGCCTTATCCAGGTTCCCCGAACGAGCCGCACGCAAAAAGCTGGTGGAAGAATCTGCCTGTAATGAAAGCAAAAAAAAACAGGGGAGATCATGGTGGTTAAAACTTTTTCCCCAATTGTTGGAATGTGTGCGATTTTCATGCACAGGCTTTTTCAGTTGTTTCTGAGCTTGTTGACATCAGCAAAAGACCCAGTCGAGTTCCAAACAGTTACTATGATGCCGTCCTTGAAGGTAAGATGGAGAAAAATAGCTTAACAGTATAGTCATTGCTTCTCTTTGCAGGAAGAATGAATGTCAGATTCTTTACAGCCCAGTTTTGCCCATGCTTCCAGTTTGGCAGGTTTTCAGCAACACTTTGCCACAAGCTCTGTCTCCTGCCTGTCTGATCCGAGTCAGATCGTGTGGTTGGTGTCTCGCTCTGTGTCTGTGTTTGTTCGCCCACATCGCATTTCATTCACCGCTCACAAGAGTAATACAACCAAGCAACGAGATCTTTCCAGTGCAGATATCACGTGCCATATAATATGCTTGACCCCTGTATCCACCCCTGTCACCAACAATATCATGATTCGATTGGAGCTTATAGTCCCAAATGCTACAATTAAAGTGAAATGCTGAAAGATACGTCTCCCCTTTTCAAATGACAAGACACTTTTTTGCACATTTTTTATTCATTTGTGTCAGCACATCAAGAGGCATCTTTCTCTTTCTGTGTCGTCTTTTACACTGAAGGTAACAAACAAATATGCTGGTGAAGATTCTCAGTCGTCCAGGACATGATAAAATCAGAACAAGCACTCAATACAAAAACAACTGGACTTTATTTGTTGCAGAAAACGTTTCACCCTTTATCCAAAGGGCTTTTTCAATTCAAAAGAGCAGCTGTGAGACATGTTGGTGAGTGGCATGTCAGCCTGTATAAAACTTCTGTCTCACAGCTGCTCTTTTGAATTGAAAAAGCCCTTTGGATAAAGGGTGAAACGTTTTCTGCAACAAATAAAGTCCAGTTGTTTTTGTATTGAGCGCTTGTTCTGATTTTAACAAACAAATGAAATACCTTTTTTCCACCAACCAATCAATCAAAATCATCTGCAATAACCCATTTCTAGTCAAGTCAGAAATGAAAGATCACATTTTTCAAAGGATTGCATATTGCATTCTACAATGCCTAAGTTTTAAACTTTTAAACATTCTGACCTCATGATAAACCTATTAAATGACATCATGGACAACCTCGTGATATTGTGAGATCATGCATGAATAGATGAGAGGCCCTGCAGGCCATAAACAAGTCTTACTTTCAAATTCCAAAGATCTGTTAATGTTCACTACATGTTTAAAATTACTACCTGGTACAATTAAATTACATTTTAACTCAATACTGTATCTGTAAAAATGTCCATGTTATAGCCATGTTTGTGCTTGACATGGATAATTTCTGCAGGAAACCTGAAAATCATCTTTACAAAATTTGAGCAAACATGCATTATTGTTTTGTATGGTTACAGTAGACCACAGTAAACCTAAACCTTGGTGTAGTAGATGCAAAACTGCTACAACTCAGTGTCTATTATTACACGACGATCTTAAGGAAAAAGCTCTGGCATTAAAGACTACATAAAACATGCATCCCTTTTAGCATGTCTAAGCCTTTATTCAAACAAATGATTCTTAACGAGGTTTAATCTGTGTTGTGACATGACCAGATTTAGGAAAAAATCATGAAACATCTAAGAAGTCCCATAAGAAAACAGGAGTTTGTTTAAATATTACTTTCAGACGAGAATAAATTTCCCTTCCTTTTTGTGCCACACCTCGGTCTCTATTTTTCCACTCCCTTCATCTAATCTTTCATTGCTCCTTCTGCTCTTTAACTTTATTTGCAATCAAGCTGTCAGTTGCAGCAAGTAATTCAGTTACCACACATCATCCTTTTGCACCACTCCGCAGCATAAATTCTCACCATCTCTTGCTTTTCCCTGTAACCGAATCAGATTTCCCAGTGACTGATGCTTTGGCTCACAAGCTAGTTCATGTTTTCCCAGACCCACATGTTTGTCTATTTTGTTTTTCCAAACCACTAGACTTTGTGTATACATTTTATTCATGAAATATGTCAAAGTACAAGTAATTTCTGTAATAGCTGTTGTAATATCACCCCAGAGGATAAAAGTAGTTAAAATATTTTAGGGGTGTACTTCAGCAGATAAGATGACTGATTATCGAGCTAAATTACAATCAGAGGCCCATTTTGTTCTGCAGCTTTAGAGCAAAACAGGTCGAAACATGTTTACCTCGTTTGTATTCCAAAAACTGCTCTAAGTTTTCTAATACAATACGTTAAAGTTGAAAACAAGAAAGATTCTCAACATTCTGAGTGTAAGTTCTAAGCTTTAACTATGAAGCTTTTATGAGGAAATACATAAATACATTTTTATTTAAAATATTTTAATAGTGTTTAAAGGTATTTTAATCCTGCTTTTTTAGCTTTTAAGATTTTTAGTCCTTTATTAGTCCAGGTTGTATTATTTTATTTAGATATTTTTTATTGTAGCACTTTGAGATTGTAAAATGTAAAGTGCAGTACACATTGAATAAATTAAATATGAAGAAAAGGTTCATTTTAGTCATCTATTCTTTAGTCATCTTTGTGCATTCAGTTCAAACTTACATGAAGTCAATTCAATCTAAAATCTACAAACAACCAAACACCATCAGAGGTTCAATATGTTAAGTTAAGTAGCCAGTAGTGGAATGAATTACAAGGACTAACCCTTCACCATGTCCTCCTAAAATGTAGGAAAATATGCAAATACCCACTGGCACTAATGTTTGATTTGTTCTTTTCACCAATATGGAGAATTATGTTTATGGTTGGATAAACTGACATCTGGACATAGATGACTTGGTTAAAACTGACATAGATCTGAATGTTTAGTAGATATGTAAAACTAGATGAGATATTGAATAGATATGTACAAATATCAAAATTGTCTTATCTGTATTAAAATCATCACTGTAAGCTAACCAGATGCACAGACCCATTTATTTATAGAGACTTTAAACATTTACAAGGCCAAATAAAGTGCTGTACATTAAAATAAATGAGCAGAGGACAAAGGATAGTAAATGAATAATAAAACTACTCTAGATGTAAAAATATAAAACTACACAAATCAATAAAAGTGCAATAAGGTCAGAGGCTATTTGTTGTATGACTAAGTGGAGGTCATTGTCACATTATCCTAACCACAGTTTAATACCATGAAGCATCTGCATGGCAGACAATCAGAAGTAATTCATGACAGGCAATTTTTTTTTGCAAATACAAATAAGGAAAAACTAAACAATGCAATGCTGGATCAAAAGTGTATTATTTGTTACAAAGGATAGATACTGTATATTAAAAAGCCATCTAACCACTTTTATCTATACAAAATGTAAACATTTGTATCTTATCAAGACAATGAATATGCATACAATAAAACATTTACTTTAGGTTTTTTTTTTTTTGTATGTTTAAAAAATATTTGGATCTATTAACTTGCATTGGTCCGACCACGGTCCATTGCAACATCATTCTACTTTAAACAGCTTCTATGGCTTTACCATATTGTTTAAGTTTAAATACCAGGATTTCAAAATGTTGCTGTAGACGCTCTTCTTTTGATTGACATGTCATTTGACCAACTGGATCGATCTATGGTCTCTCCAGAACCAATAATATCAACTGAGCGTCATGTGTCCTGACCGGGGACTGCCCATTCAACCATATGGAAATAATTTTGTAAATTAATTTACAGGGTGTAGACTCCATTATGATTTTCCAACTTGTTTGTTTATGACTATTAACTGACTGATTGCAACTCAGTCACGCCATCAACCCTGTATCTGTCTATTTAGTAGGAGACCCAGTAACACAAGCTGTTTCATACAGGTGAGAAAAAAGGGGACACTAAAATAAATTCCATTTTTCTTTTCAAGGAATCTAAAACACAAAACAAGGACTCAATAAAAGTAGAGTGCAACATTGTCAAAAATGTAATCTGCCATAAAGGCTATTGTAGTTTTGTCTTTCTGGATTCCTATGTGACCTTGTTTTTCCACCATCTGCTGATGTTCATTTGCTTTTTAACCCACCTGTTCTCACTCATCAATCATCAACCGCAGCGTATAGAAGCTCCTTGATCTTAATCACTGTCAGATACTGAAGTGTCTTCCTGTTTCTGCTTCAGACCTTGGTTTTATTCATCCTGTCTTTATATTGTTTTGGAATAAACCAGTAGTGTCCAATGCTGATTCTTTGGGGCCACTACCCGAGAAACATCTAAAACATGCAGGATATTGGCCCTCGCAGCCCAGGATAGGACACCACTGAAATAAACCTTTTGGACATGCTTGCGTGCACCCTTGACCTCACCATTCACTAGTGGTGGGATGTTACTAAGTACAAGTACTTTGTTACTGTACTTAAGTACATTTTTCATGTATTTCTACTTAAGAAGAATTAAAATATGGGTACTTTTACTTTTACTCCACTACATTTTACATGAAGTATCTGTACTTTCTACTACATTACATTTCTATAATGTGTTGTGTTACAAGTTACATTCATGTTGCAGTTTTTTGATTTGTCGTTAGTTTGAAAGTAACTGATGTCAAGAGGGAAGTTGGTCCAAGTTTTTCAGGCAGACAACTTTTACTTAAATGTGTTTACTACAGTTTAAAATGATACATTGTTCTGCTTTGTGTTAAATCAGGGGTGTCAAACATACGGCCTGCGGGCCTGATCCGGCCCGCCAGGGGGTTTAGTCGGCCCGAGGATAAGTCTGAATTATTTTTTAAAAAGAAGCGTTTTCTTAAAAATCTGCAGTTCTTATGTTGTCCGCTAGAGGCGCTGCGCTTTAGTCAGTTCCTACTCAAACTCAGTGCCTCTAGGACCCAGAGGTGCTGTGTTTTAGTCAGTTCAATCACTTTGCCCGCTTTTCTTTTGGAACGGACAGTCAGGCACCCTCATCAGCTGAATGTCCTTGTCAAAAAAGAGAAAAGTGGGCACAGAGTGTCGGATTTTTCAAGAAAAATGGACGTCTTCCTATAAAACTGTTTGTTCACTAGATTTTTTAAAGGGGACCACATATTCAAAATTAACTTTTTAATGTTTTTTTTACTCAACTTTGGGTATTTACTTCATAAAAAAACAGTCCTAAGGCCAAAAAAAATGCACCCAGTGGTTTATTTACTCTAAGTAGATTTATTTATCTTTGATAAATACACTTCGTTTCCCACTTCCTGCGGTTTGTGACGTCACAAACCGCAGCCAACCACCTCAAACCTGAGTCCAGCCCCTCACCTAGCAACCCCTGGTGATGCTCCACCCACTTCAGTATAAGTAAGTAAGTAAGTAAGTAAAGTTTATTTATATAGCACTTTTCGCAGATAAAATCACAAAGTGCTGTACAACATATAAATAAAAAATTAAAATAAACAGAAGAATTACTGTATTAAAATCTGATTAATCAAAACAATAAGAACAGCTGATAAAAACAAGAACAATTGATAAAAACACTCAATAAAAACATTTAACTAAAAGCTTGTCTGAATAAAAGTGTCTTGAGCTGGGTTTTAAAGGAATCAATAGAGGTGGTCACACGAAGAGACAGGGGCAGGGCATTCCACAGCCGGGGGGCTACGGCCTGAAAGGAAAGGTCACCCCGAGTTTTAAACCGGGTCTTAGGGACTTATAACTTATAAAACACGTCACGGTTGCCGAGACGTTGAAACTGTGCACACACACACTCTCGCGGGGCAACAGTCTGTAACGTACAAGCACCACTGATCGATATACTTTTCAGATTAGCAACTTATTTAGTTTAAGAATACTTTTCACTTCATCAAAATCTAATCAAAACTTCAGCGTTCTAAATGTAGGTGGTTGTATTTGTTTCTTATACGATGAAGGACTGCTTTTAGCATAACTGCCAGGTTGGCCTAGAGGTAATGAATTGGACTGTCACCCGAAGGACCGGGGTTCGCTTCCCGGTCATGGCATTATATTTATTTTTTTAAGCCTTTTGTTTCGGAGAGATTTCATGTGTACAGCACTTTGTTGCAGCTGTGGTTGTTTTAAATGGCTTTATAAATAAAGTATAATTGTTATTTTTACGTTTTAGTTCAATTTTTAGCGATCGCTCTCAACACGCAGCCGGGAGAAATAAAACGAGCAGACCGCCGGCGAAGACACCATCTGCGTGCGGGAGCTGCTCGGAGCTGCTGGCTTGAGGTCCGGGGGTCCGGTCAGAGGTTGCCTCATGCGGATAAATTAACTGGAGACACTCGGTGAACTTTGTTTGTGTGTGGACTGAAGCAGCGATCGCTCCCAAAAGCGCCGCATGCAACGAGCGGAGCTAGCACCGTCCGCTCGGAGGAGGAAAAGCTATCATTAGCCTCGGAGGTGGGCTAATGCTAAAAAAAAGAAGCTGCAAATGGCGGCGCGCTGACAGCTTTCGGTAAGTTATCTTAAGCTAGCACTAACAGTAAGTCAAATGAGTAATAAAAAAAGAGCTAATTTTAAAACAACAACATATTAGAGATACTGGCTTTTACAGAGGGCGTAGTTAATGTAAACAGATCTTTGTAGGGCGTGGCTTTCAGACCTCATTATCATAAACCGGTCGTTTTGAACGGAAGTGAAATTTGGCAGAATTAGAAAGGGGATATTTTATTATCTAAGCATTATTTTGTGTATAAAATTGAATGAAAATGGTCTGGAAAGCCCACAGATACACCACAAAAAATTATATGGCCTACATTTGGTCCCCTTTAAAACGTTGTGCAATCATTGTGATCAGTTTTTTAAAATGTGTTTTAAGTCTTAAATAAATGTTAAACTGAGTAAAAATGTAAAAGGACAATTATTTAATGTAAAGATTTTTATAATTAATTTCTTTTTTGCACTAATACAATGAAAAAAGTGGACTTACTGTTTGTTCTATGTAATTTTGGAATGAGTTTACTGGTCTGGCCCACTTGAGATCAGATTAAGCTGAATGCGGCCCCCAGATCAAAATGAGTTTGACACCCCTGTGTTAAATCAAAACTTTCAAAGGTATAATCATTCTTCTTTCTTATTTTGCTTAATGACATTTAACTCTGCACGTCATCCCTGAAATTCTGCTGCACAGAATCACAAGTCCAAGTGTGAACTGTGTCACAAAGTAAGCACAATAAAAAGCATGCATTATCTGCAGCATTGTTCATTGAAATGGCAAAACACTATTAATGTTCTACAGAAAAAATACATAAATACGCACACTTAATGATATTGTAGACCATTGCATTAGGTAATTCATTCAGCAAGTACTTTTACTTTAATACTTTAAGTGTTTTTAAAAGCAAGTACTTATTTACTTTTACTTAAGTAAAAACATGAATAATGTACTTCTACTTTTACTAGAGTACATTTTTGTCTGTTTATTTGCACTTTAACTTAAGTACAGTGTTTGAGTACTTTCTCCACCACTGCCATTCACACCTCACAGGTACAGATTATACTTATATTGAACATTTCCAAGTAGAATACTACGATTTTACTTTGATACCCAGATGGGGTGTTTTGCTGGGCGATTGCTGGCCATGATTTTAGAAACAAAGATGTCATGTCGAAACACGACGGAATGATTCTTCAAATTGTAGGTCTGACAGAAGCCACTGTCAGACCCCTGAATATGTTTGTATTTTTTGTGACAGCTTCTGTCACTTCTGGTTGCGAAATGAGTAATTGTGTCACTTCCTGAACAGACATCTTTGAACAGGTCAACAAAGATCTCATTCGCACCCCAGCTTGAAAGGTCCACAACTGCTGAAAGGCATTTTTTTTGCCTTTGTGCAGGTTTGTTTCTGTCTGTCAGCAAAATATCTAATGAAACACTGGATGAAATTAAATAAAACCCTCAGAATGTAATTATCAGAGTGACATCTACAACTAATGAACTTTTAGAGTCAACTTAATTCAAAATGACTGCCACAGCTAATCATCATTTGCCAACCCCAAAATTACTATATACCAAACATTTTTACAGAGCCAGAGGTAAAATTTGTTCCCCACCCATTATCAGAAAGACAAATGGGTGAGTGGAGGACGATAATTCTAATTTGTCAATCGTCTTGGTTTTTGAGTGTACAACCACTCCTCTTCAGAGAGTTTGCATGTGCTAAAAGTAAAGCAATGATGATCAAACAAAGCAAACATTCTGGGTCTTAACTCTTGTGGTCAGTAATTGATTGATTTCATGGACGGATAATTAGTGGCTCGTTGTTGCCGAGAGCATAAGCAAGAAAATCATTCACTTTATAACAAAAGTACAAATGAAGACAAATTGCCAGCGCACACGCACAAAAAACACAACTAAAAATAGCTGCATCAACCTTAGTGTGTTTGTGTTGGCACCAACAGGGAAGGAGATAGATCACAGTAATGAACCCTCGCGGGTTTAAACAAAGACCCTTTTCTACTACAGAAGACAGATCCCTGAGCAAACACACACACACACACACACACACAGTTGCACACACATGCAAAGCTTTGGTACCCATGATTTTCAGCTTCTGACAGCAAGACAAAATGAAGCTCTGGCTCTGCAGACTGCCTGCTGTCACATGAATCTCAAAAAGCAAAAAAAGCTGATTATACATGAACATACATGAGTTTAATCAAATGTGACATTGCTACTCAGGTTACATGTGCTGGTTTTGTTCAATGTTTCAATGCCATAAATTGATTTCCACAATAAATCACAAACAGTGTGAAGAATTAAAAGCAGGGGTATACGTAGAAACCAACAGGAATCGTCGGTTTTTAAAATAACTTATTTAAAATCACTGAAGTTCAAAGGCTAGATTTGGCATGAACTTATGGCAAAGGTTTTGCTGCAGATCCTACACAGATAAAGTATGTTTTTTTTTTAACTTTAAGATCAGCATAACAAAGATAAGGTCCACTTAATTACTACAGTAAGTGCAACACTGCACCCAACTTGCTGGATAGTACAGAAGAAGAACAAACACAAATATGATTTTCTTGGTTGGACAAAAGTTTGTAGAGTTTCTGTTAAGTATATTTCAGGAAGCACAGGAACCAATCTGATGTGGAGATATTTTATGGTGATTGAACCTTCATGCTAATGCAGCTAGCACAAGCAAGAGCAGCAGCAAAAATAGAACAAGCAAAAACAGGAGAGTTTTCCCAACCCCTGGTGAGCAACGTCTCTACAAAGTCAAGCATAACTGCAGCATCTGTTGCTAAGTTTATTGATAATTTTTCAATTGGAAATGAAATATAAGATATACTATTTTACTGACAAATGTGAACCATTTGTAACTTCTCAGCTCATGTACTTTAGTGTATGAATAATCTACTAAGGGAGACTTACCGGTACACGCCCCTAGGTAATTATGTCTGTTGCCACAGATACAGAGAGAAAGGAACCTCTACACCTGGTGGTGTCACATGTGGAAAAATGCAATGTGGAGCACAAGGACATATTTAGACAAGCAACATCATTTATCATTACTGGCACTTTTTGTTGTTGGGGTTTTTGTTCTTTCAGTTGTTGCAAGCATTTGAGAATCTGTATTTACTAAGGGAAAAATAGAAGCTTGTGAAAATGCTCATCAGTATATACGAAGAAAAATGAAATTTAATTTGAAACTAGACTTTATGTTAGTGTCTGAATTGTGTTAAAGTCCACACCTGTTCGGCTCTTCCTTGAACTGCATTGACCTGCAGATTTTTGGCTAATCTCAGAAACACTGAAAATCAGTTGCAAAGGCTTCACAAGAAGAAAGCAAAATTAAATTGTTAATACATTTTTATAGTCATGCATTACATATATTATAAATTTAGCAATTAAGCTGCGTTAAAAACACTTTTTATTGCTTTATTGGATTTTTTTAGCTAACATTTGGTGCTTGTTGGTGAGGAGCAAATCATTAATTTGCAATGTGGTACTGTTTCATCTTAGTCTGAAATTATTTTAATACTGACAATAGCATCAACATACTTTGGGATTAAAAGGCGTACTTTATTTTACTTTATTTAGTAGTGTTTTATTAGCCTGGTTGATACCAGACCCATGTCCTTCACTTCGCTTTGGAATTGAGCGGAGCTGCGTAGGAATGGCGAGGGCCAGGCTAGTGTTTTATAGTTATGGTACCATAATTACAGATTCCTCCAGAGAAACACGAGATGAAATGAAGAGCATGCTTCTGACTGACAAGATGAAGTCATTGCATGAAAAATCAACAGTGTGCTGATTGAAAGTTGACTCACTCTTTTGCTGGATATTTTTTGACAGCATGCAGTCCTGTAGGTTTAAATATGTTAACACAAATTTAAATAAGGTAAAAATTGAATTTCATGCAAAAACTGACGTGTAAAGCCATGCATGGAGGACATGACTGAAGGATATTTTGTCACTTTTTTATACAAGTAAAATTTTAATTTATTAATGATATAAAAATAGTTGTCTTAGACATTTACTTTATCTGGAGTGAATGAAGAATACCTATGAACAAAAATGAGATGCATGTTTGGCTAACCTACTGAGTGAGCATGGACAGGGTTCTCTTTGAAACAATTTAAAAAGATTGTATGCACATCAGTAACAAGACAAACAAATGTGAGAGAGAACAAATATAATAAACAGACATTCAACAGAACAGACTGTTCAGCGATTTGTAGATATACAAGAGAATTATGAACTGGATTTGGCGATGAACTGGTAACCAGTGCAGGGAGGCCAAGACTGGTGTAATGTGCTCTCTTTTGCCTGTGCTGGTTAAAAATTGGGCTGCTGCATTCTGGACCAGTTGTAATAATTTATTACTACTGTTTACATTTACACTACTTTTATATCTACACTACTGCTGATACATATACAGTATTCTCTGACTAGCCTTATTTAAGGATGCCCAATGTGCCTTACTGCATATGCCACTTTGCCTCTATACCAACATCAACTACCTCATACATATACTGTGTACATTAACTCATATGCTGCTTTGCCACTCTTTGCAAATGTCAATGCTAGAACCTTCAGTTTATTTTATAGATATACTTTTTATACTTTTTATACTACTATGCAAAAACTCAGGACAGTATTACACTTTTATTATTTCATTTTATGCTTATGTTCATTAAATGTTTAGTGTTTTAGTGTTGGTGTAAATTTTCATACTTTTATACTACTATGCAAAAACTCAGGACAGTGTTACACTTTTACTATTTTATGCTTATGTTTATTAAATGTTTCAGTGTTTTAGTGTTTAAATGGTTACTGTTGCACCGAGGGACTGAGAGAAACGCAATTTCAATCCTGTGTATGTCCTGTACATATTGCAGTTCTGACAATAAAGTTGACTTTGACTTGACTTTGAATAATATGCTGGTGAAGATTCTCAGTCGTCCAGGACATGATAAATCAAAAAGGCGTTCAATACAAGATCAACTGGACTTTATTTGTAACAGAAAACGTTTCGACTCCCATCCAGGAGGCTTTCTCAATTCCATGAACAACTGTGAGAAGTTTGGAGTTATAACAGAACCACGCACCATCATATGTAAATTTCAAGCTGAGGTAACACATACATGTAAATTGACAGATCACACCTTAACAGTAGGGGGTTCCCTTGAGGTCTCTGACAGAAGACACAACACTGTATGTAAATTGACAAAAAACAACTCCCAACCAACAAACAGAGGCTTCTCAAAGAAATTTGTTAGTCTAATTTACAGACAAGACACCTCTGTTCCCATCCGGTGTAAAACGTTTCGGAATCAGTCCCAAAACTGAGTTATAAGTCTTGGAAAGCTGAAATCTCAGACCTCCTCCTCTGTTGAGCGAAGGTTTTTCTCATCCATCCATCCATCCATCCATCTTCTTCCGCTTATCCGGGGTCGGGTCGCGGGGGTAGCAGCCTAAGTAGGGAGGCCCAGACTTCCCTCTCCCCAGCCACTTGGAGCAGCTCCTCCGGGGGAATCCCAAGGCGTTCCCAGGCCAGCCGAGAAACATAGTCCCTCCAGCGCGTCCTGGGTCTTCCTCTGGGTCTCCTCCCGGTGGGACGTGCCCGGAACACCTCACCAGGGAGGCGTCCAGGAGGCATCCTAACCAGATGCCCGAGCCACCTCAACTGGCTCCTCTCGATGTGGAGAAGCAGCGGCTCTACTCCGAGTCCCTCCCGGATGACTGAGCTTCTCACCCTATCTCTAAGGGAGAGTCCAGCCACCCTGCGGAGAAAACTCATTTCAGCCGCTTGTATCCGAGATCTTGTTCTTTCGGTCATAACCCAAAGCTCATGACCATAGATGAGGGTGGGAACGTAGATCGATCGGTAAATTGAGAGCTTTGCCTTTTGACTCAGCTCTCTCTTCACCACGACAGACCGGTACAGCGCCCGCTTCACTGCGGACGCTGCACCTATCCGCCTATCGATCTCACGCCCCAGTTTTCCCTCATTCGTGAACAAGATCCCGAGATACTTAAACTCCTCCACTTGGGGCAGGACCTCCTCCCCGACCCGGAGAGGGCATGCTACCCTTTTCCGGCTCAAGACCATGGCCTCGGATTTGGAGGAACTGATCCTCATCCCGGCCGCATCGCATTCAGCTGCAAACCGCTCCAGCGAAAGCTGTAGATCACGAGCTGATGAAGCCAATAGGACCACATCATCTGCAAAAAACAGAGAAGCGATTCTAAGGTCACCAAAACGGATCCTCTCAACACCTTGGCTGCGCCTAGAAATTCTGTCCATAAAAGTTATGAACAGAATCGGTGACAAAGGGCAACCTTGGCGGAGTCCAACTCTCACCGGAAACGAGCCTGACTTACTGCCGGCAATGCGGACCAAGCTCTGACACCGGTCGTACAGGGACCTAACAGCCCTTATCAAAGGGCCTGGTACCCCATACTCCCGGAGTACCCCCCACAGAACCCCCCGAGGGACGCGGTCGAATGCCTTCTCCAAGTCCACAAAACACATGTAAACTGGTTGGGCAAACTCCCACGCACCCTCCAGGACCCTGCTGAGGGTGTAGAGCTGGTCCAGTGTTCCACGACCAGGACGAAAACCACACTGCTCCTCCTGAATCCGAGGTTCGACTATCCGACGGACCCTCCTCTCCAGAACCCCTGAATAGACCTTACCAGGGAGGCTTAAGAGTGTGATCCCCCTATAGTTGGAACACACCCTACGGTCCCCCTTTTTAAATAGGGGAACCACCACCCCAGTCTGCCAATCCAAGGGAACTGCCCCCGATGTCCACGCGATATTGCAGAGTCGCGTAAGCCAACACAACCCTACAACATCCAGAGCCCTAAGGAACTCCGGGCGAATCTCATCCACCCCCGGAGCCTTGCCACCGCGGAGCTTTTTAACCACCTCGGCGACCTCAGCACCAGAGATCAGAGAACCCGACCCAAAGTCCCCAGGCTCTGCTTCCTCAGTGGAAGACGTGCCAGTAGGATTGAGGAGGTCTTCGAAGTATTCCGCCCACCGACTCACAACATCCCGAGTTGAGGTCAGCAGCACGCCACCTCCACCATAAATGGTGTTGGTCTCGTACCTCTTTCCCCCCCTGAGACGCCGGATGGTGGACCAGAATCGCCTCGAAGCCGTACGGAAGACACAACACTGAAGGTTTTTCTCTCTTAACATAAACAGCTTCCTTCACACCCCTCTCAAACCATCTGTGCTCTCGGTCCAAAATTTGCACATTCTGGTCTTCAAATGAGTGTCCCTTGTTCGTGAGGTGGAGGTGAACAGCTGAGTTTTGTCCAGAGGAGGTTGCTCTCCTGTGTTGAGACATTCTTTTGTGGATGGGCTGCTTCATTTCTCCAATGTAACGGTCTGAGCAGACCTCGCTGCACTGGACTGCGTAAACCACACCACTCTGTTTGTGTGTCGGGGTTCTGTCCTTAGGGTGGACCAGCCTCTGTCTGAGAGTCCTGCTGGGTTTGAAATGTACTGGGATGTTGTGTTTGTTGAAAATCCTTCTGGAATTCTCTGAGACTCCAGCAACATAAGGAATGACAATGTTTTTCCATCTGTTAGACTTTTTCTGTTCATTATTGTGTTTAAATGCATTGGTGGTCTGACTGATACCAAACAGGAGTGAATTGCAGTAATCAAGCCTAGATGTAATAAATGCGTGAATTACTGTCTCCTGGTTATTTTTTGGATAATATGGGCTTCAGCTTAGACAGTCGCCTCAGCTGGAAAAAACAGGATTTAACGATCATGTTTACATGACTGTTGAGTTTCATGGAAGGATCCATTATCACTCCCAGATTTGTGACTTTTTGTTTTTCTGACAGGGCTAGAGCAGAAAGGTCGATGCAGTGGTTCGTGATCGTGTTGTTGGGAGGGAACAACATGACTTCAGATTTCTTTTCATTGAAACTTAAGAAATTTAAAGCCATCCAGTCCCTGATGTCAGCCAGGCAGTCGAGCAGAGGTTGAATAGAGCATGTACCATTGTGTAGGGGGAAGTAAATTTGACAGTCATCGGCACAGAAGTGGAAAGGTATGTTGTGTTTCCGGAAAATAGCACCAAGTGGCAGCAGCTATAAGGAGAATAGGAGAGGACCCAGGATGGACCCCTGCGGAACCCCCCATTTAAGTGCTGCCGCTACAGAACTAAAATTGTTGATGGAAACACAAAAGGATCTGTCTGATTTTGACTCAGACCAGGACAGCCCTTCACCAGACAGCAGAACAAAACAACATTTTCTCTGACAAACACAGGTCAGCATCACCCAGTTACCAGGTCAGGCAGAAGTTATGGCTTTCTACAAGAGACATTACACTGAAATATATCCCTGGGAAACTGGGTCCTAGATTCATTAGGCCTTTTGTATTGAAAAAAATCATCAACACAGCTGTGGTCAGGCTAAAGTTACCACACTCATTGAGGATTAACCATACATTCCATGTGTCTCAAGCTAAACCTGTGATCCAGAGTGATCTTTGCCCACCGGGCTATCTCCTTCCTACCCATCTCATTGACAACTATCCTGCCTTCACCACACAATGGATCCTGGACACTTGTCATAGAGGGTTTCAACATCTTGTAAAATGGGAGGTTTATGATCCGGCAGGGAGATGCTGGGTGTTACGATCTCTCATTCTCAATCCTACTTTGATCACTAGCTTTTACCAAACTCTTTCTGAGAGGAGTCCTAAATTGCCCGGAGGCGATTCTTGAGAGGGAGGTACTGTGAGAATAATTCCAGTTCTTGGTTTTTCTCTACTTGTCACTAACCAATTCCTTACAGTTCAAAAGTGACAGGTGTATGCCATCAACTGCGGCTCTGATGGCTACATTGACGAGCCAGGACCACATAAAGACAGAAGCCAGATCACATACCAATGCTTGAGCTAAAAAAAAAGAAACGACCGGTCCACAGTAAACCAAGTTTGCTTACTTGTAAACAAGGATCTCTTAATGATGACCTGCTATTAACCCCAGCACCCTCTTCACAGATCCCTCGGGTCTATAAAAGCTTCAACGGTTGTAAATCAGAATCCTGAGTCATCAAGTCTTTTCAGTTCTCGGAACACCAGACTTTGTCTAAAACCATGCTTTAATTCAGCAAAAATGACAAATATCAACACCTAGTAATTTGGACCAAAACACCAATTTTTTTGTATAAACATAGTAAAACCTATCAAAAAATATTTCATTTTTCAACACACACAATTCTTATTCTCTCTATTTTATAATAAAACACATCAAAACGAAGCTCCTCCTGTTGTCTTTGTGTCTGTGCTAAAACAGAACTGTTCAAATATTTATAGCTTCTGTCAGGCTGCAGCTTATGCAGCCTTTCACAACCAAAGCACGCTTTGCTTGAGAGTTTTTTTTCCTTCTACATTGATACATCACACAGACACACACATTTTGAATATTCATACCAGGAATAAGGGCATTTCGGGCAACATGCACACAAGTAATCAATAATACAAATGGAATGAAAAGAAACACATTTTCTACTTGCACACAAACTGATGCTCTACAAGCTACATAGAATACAGTCATTTCCATGTTTCTCAGTGTGCA
>JBBPBX010012771.1:7654-23940 GCA_038048925.1 Garcialebias charrua | reverse complement strand
GCTAATATTTACACACGCACACACACACACACACATTTCATAAGGTGACCTAACCTGCAGATATGTCCATTAAAAAAATCAGAGCCATAAGTACAAATGGAAAGTAAAGTCATTATTGAACGGGTGATTGCTGTTAGGGTTTCTCAGTCCTGATTATCTGGACCTGCATGTTTTAGATGGTTTACTGCTTCAAAAGATGCTCCATTAACAGACTTCTGCAAAACAGGATGACAAGTTGCTTCTCAGCCTACTACCACACTAAAGTCTCACTCTGTGTGTTTAAAACTGTTCAAGTTTAAGTCATTTTTCTCCAAATGTTGTAAAAGTAAAAAATAATAATAATACAAATAAAATGCTGATCCTAAAAAAAATAACAGAAAATATGGTATTATAAGCTTAATAATTTTCTATTGATCATTTAAATTTGCAAAGTGTACCTTCTGTGTTCACCATTGACACATACAGAAACATGTTTTTTCTTCTTCTGTTTAATATAAGTAAAACAGATATGTATAGAAATTTGAAATGATACTTTAACGCTTCTTCAAAGTCCTAAATTGACTAGATTATCTTTAATGTTTTAATTTATTTCTGAATATTTCCTTTTCGGTCTCTATTTTGCTTCTTCTTTTTTTTCAAACCATCACATTTCTCTTGGAGCCTTGTGAAGCCCACCCCTCTGATCTGTCTTATCTCTCTTCTTTCATAATCTTTCAATATTTATAAGTGCAGCAGAAATGCTGTTGGCAAAGCATGCTGGGTAAAGCTGTCTTTCAGAGGCTCTTTCGGATGTCATCAGTCCGTATTAAAATGCTTGGCCGTGCACACTGCACTGACACTCTTGTGTCTTATTTTACAACAAATTTTATCAAAAGTTGGGATGCAATGTAAAATAAAATAAAATGCAATGAGTTGCAAATCTCAAACCAATACTTCATTCACAGTAAAACGTAGTACCGGTAAACATAGCACATATTTAAACTAAGAAATTATACAATTTTTTTTGGAAACAAAGAATAACACATCTAAAAACAGTTTGGAATGTAGGAACAAAAGGATTTAAAAGTACTGTAATACAAATACAAAACAACTTAATGAACATCTAAAAAAGCTAAGTCTGCTCCTCTGGACATTCAAAAAACAAAACAAAACAAAAAAACTGTAGAAATGTTTCGTCTTTCGTCTGAAAGACTTCCTCAGTCTGAGATGTTGTATTCAGCTCAGTCATATAAATAGCACCCTCTCACAGTGGATCAACCAGTTGGCTGATGACAGCTGAAACCAGCTGCTCACATGATCAAGGATCAACTTAATGAACATTTTGCAGATTAAATAGTTATAGGTTATTGAGAAGACTGGGTATAAAAATAACATTTTAGAAAAGATGAATCTCTTAAAAGGTAAGATAAGGCCAGACATTCACCAGTCTGCTAAAAATAAAGGAACACTTTCTCCATGACACTATAGCTAATGTTAAAACCTACTCATCACAACAGCATAAATTCATGAAAGAAGAGTCTGCGTGCTGAACAGACATCTAACCAATTAAAAACATTTGGTGCATTGTAGGGATGCACAATATTATCGGCATCGTATCAGTATCTGCTGATATTAATGTTTAATTTCAATATCAGACATCGGCCATTCCATTAAAATAACTCGCCGTATAAAAGGCGCTGTTTTTGCCTGCAACGGCAGCGCAACACGATGACCACCTGAACTCACGACGGAGAGGAAAATTCAAAATGTCGGTGGTGTGGAAGTTTTATTTTTTGTTAGTGAGGATGTCAGGTTCAGAGGATTTGTGGACTACGTTGAGCCTCGTTACATCGTCCGCAGTCTGAGATATTTTTCCGACATAACGTTACCTGAGTTACAAGCCATCATTCCCGACGTCATTGAGAGGCTAAAAGCCGATAGCACATCTTGTTGGGTGAGTTTTACCACAGACATTTGGACGTCGTGTTAGCCCCGTTAGCATGATTCGTCTTATGGTACAATGGATAGACAAAAACTTTGAACTTAATAAGGCTGTCCTTCATGAATGCAGAGGATCCCACACTGCAGCTAGGAACCTGGAACAAGCCTCCACAAGTGAGACAGCATCGCAGGTGACTAATGCTAATAAATAACATTTAACACTTTTCATTTAATCAAAGTTAAAGTGCTATGCATATTATATGGCTGTTACTGAATATGTTACAGCTGTTGCTCAATTTATGTAGCAAATAAGCCTAAATAAGTGGAATATGTTCTGACAAAGGAACATATTTAAAGTATCGGCATTGGTTATCTGCCAAATAAGTTTTAACATATCGGCATATCGGCCAAAAATCCAATATTGTGCATCCCTAGTGCAATGTGAAATTAAAACTCCAGCAAAGACAACCCAGGACTGTTGAACAACTAGAATATTGCATAGGCCAAGAAAATCCTCTACCAAAAATTGTCCTTTGCCATACCATACCATGACATTGTATTTATAGAGCACTTAAAACAGCAACAAGGCCAACCAAAGTGCTGTACAAACAAACAAACAAACCACAGGCAACACATAGGCAACATACAAAATGAAGTACAAACATAAAAATGTCGCAGATAATAAATATAATGACCAAACACAGATCAGCTGGTGTTAAAAGCAACAGAATAGTAGCGGGTCTTTAAACAGGATTTGAAAACTGAGAGGAAGGGGGCCTGTCTGACGAGCAGAGGTAACTCGTTCCAAAGTCTTGGGCCTGCTACAGAGAAGGCCCTGTCATCTCTGCGTTTAAGACAAGATCATGGAACTGCTAGAAGTAACTGGTCCACTGACCTCAGAGCACGTTACTTAACTAAATGTTATATATTTTTTTTTAATCCTGCACAAAAAGACTATAGGATAAAATCTGGAATCACATAAATGATGCATCAGGACACACAAAAACAGCAAAACTTGGAAGAGAAGCAGTAAAGGGGAAAGCATGAACTCAAAGTGGAGACCCTGAGAAGCTGAGAGCCTCTGTGTCTGAAAGTCATGTGTGTATAACTAATGCAAAGCACTCAGCTGCATGTGGCCCAAGACTGCACTACTTCCCATCAGGCCAGTATATACCATCACTGTGACAGGATGGAGCAGTCAGCAAAGAGAGGAGCAGACGTGATGGGAGAAGGAGGAGGAATAACATTAGGAGCAGATAATGGGTCTGTTACTGTCAAATGAAAAAAAAAAACAGATTTATATTCATGGGGAAAATATTGTAAATCCTTTTGGTTTTTATTGCGGATCAAAATCAAATCTCAGTTGTTAAAAACAACAAACACCAGATCTCACCATGTCATTAAACACCTCAGAACTGTCAAGCATGGTGGAGGAGGGGTGATGATTTGGGCACCTTGTAGCCAAAAATCTATGGGTCTTGTGTGTGTACAGTCAAAAGGTGAGGCCACATAAAACTGGGCCAAAACTGAATCTTGCAACAAAGCTATGACTCCAAAGAACACAGCAGAAAACCCTTAACAAAATGGCTGAAAAAGAAACGAGTCAATTAATTTTAATGCTCTGGTCATAGTCCATGCCTCCGCACTGATTTGCGAAACTTAAAAAGTCTTACAAAAAATTATTACTTCAAGTAAAGACGACTATTTGCCGCTACAAGCTACTGAATCATGGGGTGGTAACACTGTTTCATTTTGAATACACCGTTCTCTGAGTTGCAGTTTTTCCCTGAACCCACAAATCAACATGATAGATCGCATTTCGTTCAACACTTGTTCTTCTCAAGGGCTAACGTCTCCTCTCGGTCTCCGCTTTGCTTTGTCTTGTCTGTGAAACTGTCTGAGAGCCTCTCTTCTACAAAATCTTCCAAATCATAACTATGGACTTCAATTTGTTCAGTTGGTCCCTCAACACAACTGATAACATTTCTTCAAAAAGAAGACAGGCTGTAGGTGAGCCGATTTGCCCTGTTGGCATGCACACAGCTGGATATCTCATCGACTTGGAAGACTTGATGACGTGTCTATCTCTGCTGTCATCTGTGGATCTTAAGGACACATATTTAATTGGATTTATGATAACTGGTTCCTGCTTTTTGGATTCGGCTGGTTCCTGGTCTATCAACACACAAGGAAGACGTTGGCGGCAAATCTGGACCTGGTCAGGCTGCCTGCCTTACATGATGGCTTGGTTCATGTCTCAAAAACCCAGACTTTTGGCAGAATGGATCAGATCTTGGGGATTTTCTCAGGCACGTTCCATTGGTATGGTCATTTTAATTTGGACATTTCGAAAGCGAGTGGACCGACACAGACTGAAGGTAGATGTCATTAAAGTTCTGCCTGTCCCCAAAACAATTGTGTTTATCTGAAATTTGGCTCCCTGACTGGCCTTGACAGGCCGTCTTATCTCAACACGCCTGCAGAAGTTTTGTAAACCTGACGCTCTCACCCCTCCCAACCCTTCTGCTGAGGAATTCCACGGACTTTTCAGAGAGCCCAGCTGAATAAACATTCTGTCATCATTTCAGGACTCTGGATTCGCCTCTGGCCGTCCTCGGCAGCTCCCCCCCCCATGAGTGTGCACAGATCTCCAGAGGGAACTACTGTATATGAACTGAGTGATTCTATCTGAACTCTGCAGTGCTTCTATGAGCTGGCTGCTCAACCACCTTTGAGTCCCCTCTGCTGCCCTCTGCATAATTTTGGCGTCATTATTTGCTTGTTTGCAAGACTTTTTTTTTCATTACCACATTTTTGCCCTTCAAACAGAGGTCAAAAATATGTTAGGATTTTTTTTTGTCTCCAAACCCTATGTGTCATTTTTCACCACTTTTATTGTCTGTCCAACAGATCTCACTTGTAAATGAGTCTTCAAGGCTCAATGTGACTTATCTGTTTAAAGGGGACCACAGATGCAAAATTCACTTTTTAATGTTTTTTTACTCAACTTTGGGTATGTACTTCATAAAAATACAGTCCTAGGGCCAAAAAAATCCACCCAGTGGTTTATTTACTCTAAGTATATTTATTTATCTTTGATAGAAACACTTCGTTTTCAAATCCTCGCGCTTGTGACGTCACAAGCGCCAGGACAACCCACCTCAAACCTGAGTCCAGCCCCTCACCTAGCAACCCCTGGTTAGGCTCAACCCACTTCAGTATAAAAGACATGACGGTTGTTTTTCCTGATTTCATCTCATCTTTTGTTTAAATGTTCTTAATTTCATGTGTACAGCACTTTGTTGCAGCTGTGGTTGTTTTAAATGGCTTTATAAATAAAGTATAATTGTTATATTTGTTTGCTGACATTATAGTAAAAGTGTGTTTGAGCTGAACTTTTCTTTTAAAAATGAACATAATTGTCAAATAGCTGATAGGTTCGCTTTGACCGGTCTTCGTGTGCGTGGGCTGCTAAAACCTTCATCTGTTTAAAATTTAATAAGATTAACACTTAAAAAACATATTTATTTGCTGAAAATTATAGCAAAGATGTGTCTGAGCTGAACTTTTCTTTAATAAATGAATATGTTCAAATCCGCTGGATTTAAATAATTTCGCTTGTCGGGTATTCCAAACGTGTGCGCGCAATTTGCAACAACCTTCATCTCTTTAAAATGTAACAAGATAAACACCAAAAAATATTTATTTATTTATTTTTATTCAAACTCATTGAATTCTTCATCCTCTGCGTCGCTGAAGAGTTCTGTCAACTCCTGAGCAGGTAACAGGTGCAACGCTCAGAGCAGCTGCGTCCTCCTCCTCCGCGTCAGCTCCATCAAACATCCTGCCTTCCTGAACCCAGACAGATGGATTCTTTACTGACTGAGGTCCAAGCTTTATCCTTCCATCCATCCATCCATCCATCCATCCGTCCATCCATCCATCCATCCATCCATCCGAGGACCTGCTGCACGTCACGTGCATCTGTCCTGTAGCTGTTGCTCTCTGTCTATCACGGCGCAGAGCTGCTTTGAAGCTTGGTCAAGCCTTCCATGCAGGAATGGAGTTAAACACTATAATTTAATCTTTAAAGCTCCACTGACATCATCTTTTAACTTTCCATAAAATGGCACAACATATATATATATATATATATATATATATATATATATATATATATATATATATATATATATATATATATATATATATATATATATATTAAGATTGACCTCTGATCGTTTTTGCTAAAACAATGTTAAATTAATTAAAATTCCTCTCAAAAACAGTTTAAAATTAGCGCCTTTTTTTCACATGATAAATACGGGGTTTCCCGTCGCGCGATTATGACGTCACACACAGACTCGCGTCAACTGCGCACCTTGTTTACAATGGACAAGATACAAACGCGATCCGTCCAATTTAGCCATTTAAAACTTTATATTTTAGCGGTTTGTCTTCAGAGAAGCCAAAGTTATTTCCAGTAAACAGCAGGTTATAATTTTTTTTCAGCTCCTGCTGGTTTTTGGAGACTTTTCACTTCAGGAAGTGAGCAGCTCTGTGAGGACTTACAGCAGCTGATAGTTGAGAGGCAGAAGGAATTCTACATGTAAATCGTTTCCACAGCACTGAAATGGTAATATATTAGTTAATGTTTCTAATAATTATTCAACATTATTAGTTATTAGTTTGTGTACAAAACAATTTGCACAGATCATGTTGCTTCAATTTGTCAGCTTTGTTATTTAATCCAGTCAACATGTTGAAAATATTTCATATTTATTTTTCTATTTAATTTGGACATCACTTGGTGTTATAGTGGTGTCTCATTAAAATGATGGAAATACATGACATTAGTTTGACCCATTGTCTTAATATACAGTATACTGCATATAATATATACTGTGTGTGTCTGTGTGTTTTATCATCAATTCACAGAAATATCTTCACCTGAAGAGTGGACCCAGGTGGAGGAGAACAAACCTTGATATTGTTAAACAGATGGAGACATCTTCATGATCTGTAGAACATCAGGACTGATGCTGCAGAAGGAATTCTACAACATCTAAATAGTTTCCACAGCACTGAAATGGTAATATATTAGTTAATGTTTCTAATAATTATTCATTATTAATTTATAGTTTAAAAAATTAGTCCCTTTTAAAATATCCCTTATAAATATATATATAATAATAATAATATAATAATAATAATAATAATAATAATAATATCCCTTTTAAAATAACTGCGACAACACCCGACAGGTCCAGACCTGTCGGGTCTGGACCTGAGGGGTGGGCGTCCCCGGTGCCCGAGCATCGGCGACCGGCCCTGGGGCTACATCGGTGCAGCGGGCTCCGGCGGGGGCCTGTGTATTTGTCGCTGTTGACCCCGGGGGGTCATTGTGTGTGGTCCCTGGTGGGGTTCGTCCGGTTCTTCCCCTTGGTCGGATCTGGGGAGTTGACGAGTGGCTCGTCCTGTTCGGGTGGTCCTGGGGACTCTGGGCTCGGGGTCCTTCCTGGGGTCTTGGGCTCTGATCGCCCTTTCGTCTGTCTCGGGCTTTGGAGGGACAGATCTCTGATGCTTCACATTCGCTACTAAATGTTCTATTGGAGGAACCTTATTCACTTATGCATGCTCACAACCACACACAAATGGATGTAGGGATGTATATGTAGATATATGTAGATGGGTATATAAATGAATATAAATATATATGTATGTATACTGTATATATACTTGTAGGTATGGGTATGTTTATATATAGAAATCTAATGCAAGGTCATGAATATTATCAGTCTTTATGCTTGTATGTTTTGTTGCTGTGCTCTGTCATGTGCTTTGCAGGATTGTGGACGGAGGTTTGGTGTGTTTGCCTTGTGCTCTTTTTGTGGATAATTGTTGTTTTGTTGTCTCACTTTCTCTTTTCTTTCTTTCTCTCTATATAAAAAAAAAAAAAATACATATTGGAGTGAGAGGATGGCTATAAGGTGTGAAGGGAGGCCATCTATAAATGGAAAAAAAAAAAAAAAAAAAAGTTTTTTTTTAACATTCACCAATTTTGTTTTTACTAAAGTACGAGCTGTGAGTTGTAGATGAACGAATGAAATTAAAACAGATACACAAATATTCTCACAAAGAATAACTCAACACTAACAGATAATATAGTGTACTACTGTAACTTTATTTGCTCTGACTGTTGTTTGTGCCTATGCGCCAAACGGCAGCGCAGATTACCCACCCTTTTTGGAGTCCTTGGAGGGGGTATTGGAGAGTGCGCCTCCTGGGGACTCCCTTGTTCTGCTGGGGGACTTCAACGCTCACGTGGGCAATGACAGTGAGACCTGGAGGGGTGTGGTTGGGAGGAACGGCCCCCCTGATCTGAACCCGAGTGGTGTTTTGTTGTTGGACTTCTGTGCTCGTCATGGATTGTCCATAACGAACACCATGTTCAGGCATAAGGGTGTACATATGTGCTCTTGGCACCAGGACACCCTAGGTCGCAGTTCGATGATCGACTTTGTTGTCGTCTCATCTGATCTGCGGCCGCATGTCCTGGACACTCGGGTGAAGAGAGGGGCGGAGCTGTCAACTGACCACTACCTGGTGGTGAGTTGGCTCCGATGGTGGGGGAGGATGCCGGTCAGACCTGGCAGACCCAAACATATTGTGAGGGTCTGCTGGGAACGTCTGGCAGAGTCTCCCGTAAGACGGAGCTTTAACTCCCACCTCCGGGAGAGCTTTGAACACGTTCCGAGGGAGGCGGGGGACATTGAGTCCGAGTGGGCCATGTTCCGCGCCTCTATTGTCGAGGCAGCTTATCAGAGTTGTGGCCGCAAGGTTGTTGGTGCCTGTCGTGGTGGCAACCCTCGAACCCGGTGGTGGACACCGGCGGTGAGGGATGCTGTCAGGCTGAAGAAGGAGTCCTATTGGGCCTTTTTGGCCTGTGGGACCCCGGAAGCAGCAGATAGGTACCGACAGTCCAAGCGGCATGCGGCTCGGGTGGTTGCTGAGGCAAAAACTCGGGCGTGGGAGGAGTTCGGAGAGGCCATGGAGAATGACTTCCGTACGGCTTCGAGGCGATTCTGGTCCACCATCCGGCGTCTCAGGGGGGAAAGCGGTACGCGACCAACACCATTTATGGTGGGGATGGCGTGCTGTTGACCTCAACTCGGGATGTTGTGAGTCGGTGGGCGGAATACTTCGAAGACCTCCTCAATCCTACTGGCACGTCTTCCACTGAGGAAGCGGAGCCTGGGGACTTTGGGTCGGGCTCTCCAATCTCTGGAGCTGAGGTCACCGAGGTGGTTAAAAAGCTCCGCGGTGGCAGGGCTCCAGGGGTGGATGAGATTCGCCCTGAGTTCCTTAGGGCTCTGGATGTTGTGGGGTTGTGTTGGCTTACGCGACTCTGCAATATCGCGTGGACATCGGGGGCAGTTCCCTTGGATTGGCAGACTGGGGTGGTGGTTCCCCTATTCAAAAAGGGGGACCGTAGGGTGTGTTCCAACTATAGGGGGATCACACTCTTAAGCCTCCCTGGTAAGGTCTATTCAGGGGTTCTGGAGAGGAGGGTCCGTCGGATAGTCGAACCTCGGATTCAGGAGGAGCAGTGTGGTTTTCGTGCTGGTCGTGGAACACTGGACCAGCTCTACACCCTCAGCAGGGTCCTGGAGGGTGCGTGGGAGTTTGCCCAACCAGTTTACATGTGCTTTGTGGACTTGGAAAAGGCATTCGACCGCGTCCCTCGGGGGGTTCTGTGGGGGGTACTCCGGGAGTATGGGGTACCAGGCCCATTGATATGGGCTGTTAGGTCCCTGTACGACCGGTGTCAGAGCTTGGTCCGCATTGCCGGCAGTAAGTCAGGCTCGTTTCCAGTGAGAGTTGGACTCCGCCAAGGTTGCCCTTTGTCACCGATTCTGTTCATAACTTTTATGGACAGAATTTCTAGGCGCAGCCAAGGTGTTGAGAGGATCCGTTTTGGTGGCCTTAGAATCGCTTCTCTGTTTTTTGCAGATGATGTGGTCCTATTGGCTTCATCAGATCGTGATCTACAGCTTTCGCTGGAGCGGTTTGCAGCTGAATGTGATGCGGCCGGGATGAGGATCAGTTCCTCCAAATCCGAGGCCATGGTCTTGAGCCGGAAAAGGGTAGCATGCCCTCTCCGGGTCGGGGAGGAGGTCCTGCCCCAAGTGGAGGAGTTTAAGTATCTCGGGGTCTTGTTCACGAATGAGGGAAAACTGGAGCGTGAGATCGATAGGCGGATAGGTGCAGCGTCCGCAGTGAAGCGGGCGCTGTACCGGTCTGTCGTGGTGAAGAGAGAGCTGAGTCAAAAGGCAAAGCTCTCAATTTACCGATCGATCTACGTTCCCACCCTCATCTATGGTCATGAGCTTTGGGTTGTGACCGAAAGAACGAGATCTCGGATACAAGCGGCTGAAATGAGTTTTCTCCGCAGGGTGTCTGGACTCTCCCTTAGAGATAGGGTGAGAAGCTCAGTCATCCGGGAGGGACTCGGAGTAGAGCCGCTGCTTCTCCACATCGAGAGGAGCCAGTTGAGGTGGCTCGGGCATCTGGTTAGGATGCCTCCTGGACGCCTCCCTGGTGAGGTGTTCCGGGCATGTCCCACCGGGAGGAGGCCCAGAGGAAGACCCAGGACACGCTGGAGGGACTATGTGTCAGGATGGCACCAGGATGGCGCCATCTAGTGGGTATCCTTTGTTCTGTTCTCCTTTTGTTTTCTGTCAGCCAGCTCTAGATATTTGTTTTTAGTTTTATTTAGTTTCCCTTGTACCAGTTTTCCCAGCTTCATGGTTAGCCTTATTCCTTAGATCCTGCCCCAGTATTTATTAATGTTTAGGTTTGGTAATTCCCCTGGTCTCCTTGTTTATCAGTTCTTACTTCTTGTATTTAGTTTCTACATCTCCAGTCCTTTACTACTAGTTTAAGTCTCCTTCTTGTTTATTTACTCTTAGTTTAACCTTTTATTAGTTTCCCTTCTGGGTCTCAATGTTTGATCACTCTTGGTTTGACCTCCAGTTTAGTCTCCTTTATTTAAACCTTTATTTATTTAGTATACCAGTCCTGCTCTGTGTCTTTAGTTAGTTAATTGTTCCCAGGTGTTTTGTGATTGCGTCCTGTCTTGTCTCTGTGTATAAATAGCCTGTCTGTCAGTTAGTTCCTTGTGGTGTCCTCGTTGGGTCTCCCCTGATGTCTCCTGTGTTGATCATGTCTCCTAAGAGTGAGTTTGCTGCCCTGTCAGCTTTTTGATTTATTATCATTAAATATCTATTTTTGTATTCCTGCCTCCTGTGTCTTGTCTGCACCACTGGGTTCAAGCCTGCCTGTAAACCCTGACAGTAGGACACCACCCTAAAAACATGAACCCAGCAGACAAGCATTTTTTGTCCAGACTCCCTTTTGTGGATTATACTAGACTCTGTGCTACCATCCAGAGATTTGTGGACACAGACTCTTCCTGCAGTCTGTTAGAAAGGTGGGAGGCCACCACAGCCATGTGGAGTGAATATCTTTGTATCCCATGGTTAATTGACTCTCCTGGTATGGAGGACATTTTGGACAAAGTACTAGAGGAGAAGCGTTGGTTGGAGCCACTCATCCGACTCCAGGCAGTCCATCCTAGTCCTCCACCAGATCTGGACTTTCCTGTTTTTAAGCCTGCAACCACCAACAACCAGCAGCCTGCTAAGACAGCTACCAGCCAGCTTCCAGCAGCTAAGACAGCTACCAGCCAGCTTCCAGCAGCTAAGACAGCTACCAGCCAGCTTCCAGCAGCTAAGACAGCTACCAGCCAGCTTCCAGCAGCTAAGACAGCTACCAGCCAGCTTCCAGCAGCTAAGACAGCTACCAGCCAGCTTCCAGCAGCTAAGACAGCTACCAGCCAGCTTCCAGCAGCTAATGCCTCATCCTCACCTAAAGCATATTGCGCTTCCAAAAATCTCCAAATGCACTGTACTGGCTGCTTGTCAACAGATGACTGTCCTCATCTAACGCGTCTGCAGTGGGAGGAGGAGCGTGTTGGTCCTCTTCCGCTCCGGTGTTTGTTTATTTCCGGTCTCAGAAAAATGGCAGACGCAATACGAAGAATTGCCTTGTTGTACTTAATCTACAAAGCAGCAACACGCAGACGCCGTGCACAACGACGATTCTGGATTCACCCCACATGAGAGGCGTCATGAATTCAGTGAATTTCACCATCTGATGATCCAAGAGCTGCGCGCAGACGAGGAGCGCTTTCAGCTGTACTTCCGTGTCACCCGCGCCCAGTTTGACGACCTGCTGTAAGTTTCTCCTTCATGTTTACCGCGGGATTTTTTTCATCTGTTAAACGTTTCGCACGGTGCCCACCTAATTCCGTCCCGTCGTCGTGGCGTGATCACATGGCAGAGTCTCTCCTGATTGGTCCTGATTGTTTGCTGCTGAGCAGCGAGCTGAATCTAGCTGTGGAAGCACGGAATGGCGTGCTTCCACAGCAAGGCATCCGAGCAGCACAGTCGCTGCTCGGATGCGATGCTGGAGTAGAAAACAGCTGCTGCTCACTTTCGCGCTGCTTGCATGCTGTGGATGCGCCGCGACACGACCCGCTGCTCCAAGATTCGCGTCCCCATAGACTTCAATGTAAAATGGCTGTTTCGGCTGCGCGAGATGCGTGCGGTGGGGAAGTAGCATAAGACAGCTACCAGCCAGCTTCCAGCAGCTAAGACAGCTACCAGCCAGCTTCCAGCAGCTAAGACGGCTACCAGCCAGCTTCCAGCAGCTAAGACGGCTACCAGCCAGCTTCCAGCAGCTAAGACAGCTACCAGCCAGCTTCCAGCAGCTAAAACAGCTACCAGCCAGCTTCCAGCAGCCAAAACAGCTACAAGCCAGCTTCCAGCAACCTCTACCACGACCAGTCAGCTTCCAGCAGAGGTCGCCACCGTGGATTTCCTACTGGCGCTCCTGAGTGAAATCAGAACATTGAAGGAAGCTACTCCAAACTCTGCTGCCAACTTACATCTATTAGCTACTCCAGAACCTGCAGCACCTGAACCTACTGCACCAGACCCAGTTGCAGTTCAGGCTTCTCGCTCCAGCAGAAGGAGGGGTAGACGTGGGTCTCAGGCCCCCTCTCTGCTCTCCTCGCCGACTGCAGCAGACGTCTCCTCGCCGACTGCAGCAGACGTCTCCTCGCCGACTGCAGCAGACGTCTCCTCGCCGACTGCAGCAGACGTCTCCTCGCCGACTGCAGCAGACGTCTCCTCGCCGACTGCAGCAGACGTCTCTTCGCCGACTGCAGCAGACGTCTCTTCGCCGACTGCAGCAGACGTCTCTTCGCCGACTGCAGCAGACGTCTCTTCGCCGACTGCAGCAGACGTCTCTTCGCCGACTGCAGCAGACGTCTCTTCGCCGACTGCAGCAGACGTCTCTTCGCCGACTGCAGCAGACGTCTCTTCGCCGACTGCAGCAGACTCGACGGACGTCTCCTCGCCTGCAGCAGACTCGACGGACGTCTCCTCGCCTGCAGCAGACTCGACGGACGTCTCCTCGCCTGCAGCAGACTCGACGGACGTGTCTTCGGAGGGTCCCAGCGCCGCCGACGCCTCTACGTCTCTTGAGGGTCCCAGCGCCGCCGACGCCTCTACGTCTCTTGAGGGTCCCAGCGCCGCCGACGCCTCTACGTCTCTTGAGGGTCCCAGCGCCGCCGACGCCTCTACGTCTCTTGAGGGTCCCAGCGCCGCCGACGCCTCTACGTCTCTTGAGGGTCCCAGCGCCGCCGACGCCTCTACGTCTCTTGAGGGTCCCAGCGCCGCCGACGCCTCTACGTCTCTTGAGGGTCCCAGCGCCGCCGACGCCTCTACGTCTCTTGAGGGTCCCAGCGCCGCCGACGCCTCTACGTCTCTTGAGGGTCCCAGCGCCGCCGACGCCTCTACGTCTCTTGAGGGTCCCAGCGCCGCCGACGCCTCGACGTCTCTTGAGGGTCCCAGCGCCGCCGACGCCTCGACGTCTCTTGAGGGTCCCAGCGCCGCCGACGCCTCGACGTCTCTTGAGGGTCCCAGCGCCGCCGACGCCTCGACGTCTCTTGAGGGTCCCAGCGCCGCCGACGCCTCGACGTCTCCTGAGGGTCCCAGCGCCGCCGACGCCTCGACGTCTTCGGAGGGTCCCGAGGGGTCCACGTCTTCGGAGGGTCCCGAGGGGTCCACGTCTTCGGAGGGTCCCGAGGGGTCCACGTCTTCGGAGGGTCCCGAGGGGTCCACGTCTTCGGAGGGTCCCGAGGGGTCCACGTCTTCGGAGGGTCCCGAGGGGTCCACGTCTTCGGAGGGTCCCGAGGGGTCCCAGGAGGGACCCCCTCCAGTTCCTTGTGCCGAGGGGTCCCAGGAGGGACCCCCTCCAGTTCCTTGTGCCGAGGGGTCCCAGGAGAGACCCCCTCCAGTTCCTTGTGCCGAGGGGTCCCAGGAGAGACCCCCTCCAGTTCCTTGTGCCGAGGGGTCCCAGGAGAGACCCCCTCCAGTTCCTTGTGCCGAGGGGTCCCAGGAGAGACCCCCTCCAGTTCCTTGTGCCGAGGGGTCCCAGGAGAGACCCCCTCCAGTTCCTTGTGCCGAGGGGTCCCAGGAGAGACCCCCTCCAGTTCCTTGTGCCGAGGGGTCCCAGGAGAGACCCCCTCCAGTTCCTTGTGCCGAGAGGTCCCAGGAGAGACCCCCTCCAATTCCTTGTGCCGAGGGGTCCCAGGAGGGACCCCCTCCAGTTTCCTGCGCTTGTGCCGAGGGGTCCTGGTGGACTCCTTGCACGAGGTCTCGCAGCCACAGGTCTCGCAGCCAGAGGTCTCGACGTCTCCGGAGGGTCTCCGCACCGCAGACCTCTCAACGCCAGCACCCAGACTGGCTCCTGATTCCTGTTCACCGCTTGACGAAGCAGACGACGTCTCCATGCCAGACGTCACGACTACTATCGTTTCCTGTTCTGAGTGGGCTCTGGAGAGCGCCTCTCAAATTTCCTCTTCTGAGTGGGCCTTGGTGGGTCTCCACACCGCCGGAGCGTCCACGGATGGTCTAGTCGACAACGTCTCCACGTTGGGTGTAGTCGCACCGCCCGACAAGGTCTGTGCACCCGCACCTGCCGCAGGTGTCTGTGTACCAGCCAACATGGTTCCTGCCTTAGGGGGGCGGCCTCCTGGCCGACCGCCTGACCGGCTCCTGCCTGAGGGACGGCATCCCAGCCGACCGCCTGACCGTTTCCTGCCTGTGGGGCGGCATCCCGGCCGACCGCCTGACCGGCTCCTGCCTGAGGGACGGCATCCCGGCCGACCGCCTGACCGGTTCCTGCCTGTGGGGCGGCATCCCGGCCGACCGCCCGACCGGCTCCTGCCTGATGGACGGGCCGTTGCCCGTCTGGACGTTTTTTGTGTTTTTGTTCTTTGTTTAGCCTGTGTCTTGGTGTTTGTCCTTGTCTGTTTGTGTTTGCGCCCACCGTCCTTGCTGTTCCTCCCTCCTCCCGCCCTTGTCTTTTTGGGGGGTGGGTTCTTGGGGACGCCTGGGGGCGTCTTTGAGGGGGGGTACTGTCAGGATGGCACCAGGATGGCGCCATCTAGTGGGTATCCTTTGTTCTGTTCTCCTTTTGTTTTCTGTCAGCCAGCTCTAGATATTTGTTTTTAGTTTTATTTAGTTTCCCTTGTACCAGTTTTCCCAGCTTCATGGTTAGCCTTATTCCTTAGATCCTGCCCCAGTATTTATTAATGTTTAGGTTTGGTAATTCCCCTGGTCTCCTTGTTTATCAGTTCTTACTTCTTGTATTTAGTTTCTACATCTCCAGTCCTTTACTACTAGTTTAAGTCTCCTTCTTGTTTATTTACTCTTAGTTTAACCTTTTATTAGTTTCCCTTCTGGGTCTCAATGTTTGATCACTCTTGGTTTGACCTCCAGTTTAGTCTCCTTTATTTAAACCTTTATTTATTTAGTATACCAGTCCTGCTCTGTGTCTTTAGTTAGTTAATTGTTCCCAGGTGTTTTGTGATTGCGTCCTGTCTTGTCTCTGTGTATAAATAGCCTGTCTGTCAGTTAGTTCCTTGTGGTGTCCTCGTTGGGTCTCCCCTGATGTCTCCTGTGTTGATCATGTCTCCTAAGAGTGAGTTTGCTGCCCTGTCAGCTTTTTGATTTATTATCATTAAATATCTATTTTTGTATTCCTGCCTCCTGTGTCTTGTCTGCACCACTGGGTTCAAGCCTGCCTGTAAACCTTGTTTCTCGGCTGGCCTGGGAACGCCTTGGGATTCCCCCAGAGGAGCTGCTCCATGTGGCTGGGGAGAGGGAAGTCTGGGCCTCCCTACTTAGGCTGCTACCCCCGCGACCCGACCCCGGATAAGCGGACGAAAATGG
>JBBPBX010012770.1:32735-45622 GCA_038048925.1 Garcialebias charrua | reverse complement strand
ATAATCTGTTCTCTCTGGCATTTCATACTGTGTGAGCTGACTTAGTATATTTTGACCTGTGGTTTTGTTTTGTTTTTTTCATTTTAATGCTGTTCTTATACATTTTTATTATATTTTTACTGCTGTTAATTTCATAGTTTTACCATTAGTGTGTGTTACCGTTTCTGTCATTTTTAAATCTCTTATGTTGGTTGTAAAGCACCTTGATAACAGTTTATCTGTTTTAACTGTGCTCTAGAAATAAAGATGACTTGACTTGACTTCTTAATATTATTTTGTGAGTGGACAAAATAAACATTTTACGTATGAGATTGGAGTTTGTTTACATTTTTAAAGGACTTAATGTTTCAGACTAATCAACTCTAAATGCAGATTCAATCTTCTGTTATGTTTAAGAAAACACCATCTTCTATTTTTTCCACCTATCCATGGTTTTGTTGCGGAGGCAACAGGCTCAGGGGGAAACCCCAGACATGGCTCTCTCCAGTGGCACTCAGCTCCTCTTAGGGAAGAGTTCCCAGGTCAGAGAACATACTTTGATGTGAAGGAGCAGTGGCTCTACTCCAAGCTCCCCTCGGGTACCATCACTCCGTCCTCACCTGATCTCAAAGTCAGAGCTCAGCCGTCCTACAGAGGAAGCTCATTTCAGGCGCTTTAATTAAAGAGCTCATACCATCCCATACCTGAGGATTATATGTGAAGGCTGAAACGTAGGCAGACTAGTAAATGGAAAGCGTTGCCTTTCAGATTCACCATGACAGAACGGAGCAACCGCCTCATTATTGCACATGAGTCGTTCAGCCTTTTAACAGTTAAGAATCGTGTCTTTAAACTTAGAGGAGTAAAGGGGCATGCTGGCTGCTGCACATGCAGCTGCAAACCAACGCAGTGCATACAGAAAGACGCCAACAGAGATGAGACCCTGAGATGTCCAGATCAGATACCCTCCTCTCCCCACAACCGAGTCTTCAAGATCCTGTCCATGAGCACCGTGAGCCTGCACAGGAAACGAGCTCAACGTTGTGCCAAGAATGTGGACAAAGCTCTCACTTTGGTTATATAGGACAAGCCTCGAGAGCGACCCAAGCTCCGCCTACTTGCAGAAACCACAGTTTGGTTTAAAGGTTCCTGAAAAAATGAAGTCGTACTTTCTTAATTTTACAAACTACAGGTAGTCCTCGACTTACGACGTAGATCCGTTCCTACGCGGCGGCATAAACAGATTTTCGACTTAAGTTGGAATATACGTACATACTGCACCATACAGTATACCGGTACATATACAGTACTGTATTACCAAGCACTTAGCCTATCCTAACACAGTACCCTACATAATTATCAAAAAACATACATCTGGGAGCCATGATGAAGGGCAAAAAGAGTTAATAGCCTACTGTACTAGGATGCTGTTGACGCCGTTCTCAGTCCATCCGCAGTGTTCAGTTTGACGTAAAACCGCATTCACAGTACAGTACAGTATTCCTCCGCCACTGCACCGCATACAGTACAATATTTTCCGCCGCTGCTTTACGTTTACGACGTAAAATATTATTTTACGTCTATAGAAGACGTAAAATGCCACTTTTTGCCTCTATAACAACATCAACTACTACCTCATACATATACTGTGTACATTAACTCATACGCTGCTTTGCCACTTTGCAAATGTCAATGCTAGAAACCTTTAGTTTATTTTAGTTATACTTTTTATACTCTTTTTTTATACTAGTATGCAAAAACTCAGGACAGTATTATGTTCATTAAATGTTTAATGTTTTAGTTTTAGAGTTGGTGTAAATTTTCATACTCTTATACCACTATGCAAAAACTCAGGACAGTGTTAGTTTTACTATTTTATGCTTATGTCTATTATTATATGTTTCAGTGTTTCAATGTTTAGATGTTTACTGTTGCACCGAGGGACTGAGAGAAACGCAATTTCGGTCCTGTGTATGTCCTGTACAGTACATATTGCAGATCTGACAATAAAGTTGACTTTGACTTGACTTTGACTTTGACTTGACTTTGACTAAAACCGGTCCATCTGCCATATTCCGCATTCCGTTTACGACGTAAAACTGCGTTCACAGTACAGCGCTACGTTTACGACGTAAAACCGGTCCATCCGCCGTATTCCGCATTCCGTTTACAACGTAAAACTGCCTAACTTGAAATGAGGCTTTTCATAGTAAATGGGAGATGCGTCGTAACCACGAAACGTCATAACTCGAGACTGTCGTAACCCGAGGACTACCTGTAATAAATTTTTCTGCCACAGATCTGTTGTCCTGCTCTGGTGCAGATGAATCCAGAACATGTGCAAACTCAAGGCTGACAATGTCTGCTGTTCAGGATATTCCTCCTCCAGACTGTTCCATCCTCACAAAAGATGAGCTGAGCTTTCAGGTGAACCTTTGAGTCTCACACAGAACATTTTCATTCAGAACCTCCCTGACGTCCAGCCTGAACAGATGATGGAATTACACCGCACAGAAGAAGACAATTACAACTCATCAATAAACGTGGCGCGCTGCGGAGCTCGCTCATTCAAAGCTTCTTTTTTTTTTTACGCCAGTGCAGCTGAAAGGGCGTCCATCCCAGCGCCTGAAATCAATTCTCAAGGGCCGGACTGGGATGATGCGTGATAACTTGGAAAGAAAAGAGGAGGGCTGAAAATAGCCTCAGCAGAGGGAGAGAGGCAGTGTGGACAGAAGATCTTTTCAAATCCATCAGGGATGAATGAGACGATTGGTAAAGGTGCTTTGACAAAGATTAAACATTAACAAGTCAACGTGGATAAAATAAAACCAACGTGTCACGTTTACCTTTTTACTTTTTGTGTGTAGTCTGGTGCAGCATTCATATCGTTTTACTGTTTGTTGCACTCTATGGCTGCAAATTGTGCTATTTTACCTGTTCATAGAACAAAATGTTCAGTTAGTTCAGGAGATGAGTGCTAAAGCTTGTGTATTTTTATAACTTTTAACAATTCATTGAAATATGTGAAAAGTATTTTAAAAGTTCGTGTTTTCTGAATTCTACAGAAGCTCCTGGCTCTAGTTTTATCTAATGATGTTTTTAGGCATTAGCTAAACTATTTTTGTTTGTACCTTTCAGATAAACTTTTGCTAGTTTTAGCTTCCAGCTAGGATTTTGTTACTTTTGGCTTTCATCTAGACTGTTGCTACTTTGGGCTTTTAGCCAGACTTTTAATAGTTTTAACCATTTATTACTTTTAGCTACCAGCTAGCTTGTTACATTCACAAGGAACATAACTTGATTCTACTTTTAGCTTCTAGGTAGCCTTTTGATACTTTTAGATTTAGGCTATCTGTTGCTACTTTTGGCTTTCAGCTAGGTTTTGTTGTCTTTAACTTTTAGAAAGCCTTTTGCTACTTTTAGTTACATTCTACTTTTAGCTTCTAGATAGCCTTATTCTACTTTTAGCTTCCAGCTAGCCTTCTTCTACTTTTAGCTTCCTGCTAGCCTCATTCTACTTTTAGCTTCTAGCTAGCCTTATTCTACTTTTAGCTTCTAGCTAGCCTTATTCTACTTTTAGCTTCTAGCTAGCCTTATTCTAGTTTTAGCTTCTAGCTAGCCTTATTCTAGTTTTAGCTTCTAGCTAGCCTTATTCTAGTTTTAGCTTCTAGCTAGCCTTATTCTACTTTTAGCTTCTAGCTAGCCTCATTCTACTTTTAGCTTCCAGCTAGCCTCATTCTACTTTTAGCTTCCAGCTAGCCTCATTCTACTTTTAGCTTCCAGCTAGCTTCATTCTACTTTTAGCTTCCAGCTAGCCATGTTCTACTTTTAACGTCCAGCTAGCCTTGTTCTACTTTTAACGTCCAGCTAGCCTTATTCTACTTTTAGCTTCCAGCTAGCCTTATTCTACTTTTAGCTTCCAGCTAGCCTTATTCTACTTTTAGCTTCCAGCTAGCCTTATTCTACTTTTAGCTTCCAGCTAGCCTTATTCTACTTTTAGCTTCCAGCTAGCCTTATTCTAGTTTAGGCTTTTAGCTAGTCTTATTCTACTTTTGGCTTTTAGCTGGCTTCTTGCTACTCTCAGCTTTCAGCTAGCTTTTGCTGTATTTAACTTTTGCTTTTTCTACTTTTAGCTTCTAGTTGGTCTTATTCTACTTTTCCCTTCTAGCTACCGGTAGTCTTATTCTACTTTTAGCTTCTAGCTAGTCTTATTCTACTTTTAGCTTCTAGTTGGCCTTATTCTACTTTTCCTTTCTAGCTAGTCTTTTTCTACTTTTAGCTTCTAGCTAGTCTTATTCTACTTTTAGCTTCTAGCTAGTCTTATTCTACTTTTAGCTTCCAGCTAGTATTTTTCTACTTTTGCCTTCTAGCTAGTCTTATTCTACTTTTAATTTCTAGCTAGTATTTTTCTACTTTTGCCTTCTAGCTAGTCTTATTCTACTTTTAGCTTGTAGCTAGTCTTTTTCTACTTTTAGCTTCTAGCTAGTCTTATTTTTGTTCCTTCAGGTGATGCCTGGCTGTTGGAGGCACAATCATGCACATAAACACACGAGTGTCGGCCTCGCCTGAAGGAAGCCGTTTTATTTTTTGAATGTCCAGAGGACCAGACTTAGCTTTTTTAGATCTAGCTAGTCTTATTCTACTTTTACTATTCTAGCTAGTCTTATTCTACTTTTACTATTCTAGCTAGGCTTATTGTTCTTTTGGGTTTTAGCTAGACTTTTGCTGCTCTGCGTTCAGATAGCGTTTGCTGTCTTTAATTTTTTAATATGTTTAACTTCTGGGTAGACATTTGATCCTTTGTGATAAGTGTTTTATTTCTTCAGCATTCATACTGCAGTTATTTAGAAAGTGTAATATTTTTAGTTTTGACTGTTCCAAACTTTTAATAAAACTTTTTAAAAACAATAAAACTGCAGTGAATTATCTACAGCAGGATCGCAGTTTAAGTTTTATAAGACGCGTCTTCTCTTGCTCACAGACAAACGTGCAGCACAGAAAACAAACGCAGGAGTTTTTCTGAGTCGTGGTTACATCACAGAGCAACAAGAAGTCGAACTGCGTTTTAGATTTACACCCAAGGGTAAAACTGGAACGTGCTGCTGAGGCTTCTCGTTGTTTTTCTCCAAAAGTCTGGTTCAGTTCAAGTAAGCAAAGCTCTGCTGCATAATTTACCAAAGCTACGAGTGTTTGTAGATGTATGTTTTCATATAAGTTCCAACAACCACTAATCTAGTTAAGGTTAAGGTGTTAAAAACAGCTTCATTTGTGGAAAAAAATTGTATTTTAACTAATTTATAGAATGAAAACAGAGAGATTGGATTTATTTAAAATCACAACTGAATACTGATCAAAGAGTCACATTTCATGCTCCAGCTCAAGTCTGCTTCATCATTTCTAACCTATGAGCATTGCTGAAGCTGCTGGTATCCCACATGTCCATGTGGGCATGTAATAACACAAAAACAAAAGAGCTTTCTTCCCTCTGGCTGTTGGAGGCACAATCATGCACATAAACACACGAGTGTCGGCCTCGCCTGAAGGAAGCATCTGTCACTGGTCATCAGAGGAACAGAGAGCATTCCTTTCTCTGGCACAAACCCGTAAAGTATAAAAATATACTAAACTAAACCAGTCCTTTGGAGGTGGATACACACATTCTTTGTATGTTGCACATAAACCTACAGAGTCTGTCACAGAGTTTGCCACCAAGTGATTGGGAGTCGAGTGGCCGTGTTTTTAAAAAACAAACTGTATTCTAGTCCAGGGCTATAAGTGGTCCATTGTCGAAAGCGACCAATTTCGTTTGTCCTACTTGCATCAATCCACGACAACAAGTACAACGCAACAATACAATTGGAGCCGTTTGCGTCGAAACAGTCAAGTGGTTTCAATATCTAGGGGATGTGTTGGACTGTACTGGAACAGCCGAAGCTGCCGTTCAGGCACGCATACGTGTGGCGTGGAATAAATGGCATCTACTCGCTTCTATACTGATGCGGCGCGACATCCCACTACTCCTACGTTCAAGACTCTATGGCTCAGTGATACGTCCCGTGCTGTTGTATGGCGCAGAAACATGGCCAATGACAACAAAACTCGAACAGCAACTTCACCGAACAGACATGAAAATGCTCCGATGGATACAACGCATTAGTCTTAAAGATCACATCCAATCAACCGAAATCCTGCGTCGAGCAGGCTTATGTGCGATTAAGGACGCATGCCGGCGACACCGTTTGCGGTGGTTTGGTCATGTTAAACGAAGTGAAAACAGTGCTATACTTGCTATTGCAAACCTTGAAGTACCTGGCACCCGTCCCAAAGGCCGTCCGAAAAAGACCTGGGCGCAAACGATTCAACAAGATCTGAAAGCGTTGAACCTCAATGAACTGGACGCAAGTGACCGCCTAATCTGGCATCAAAAACTTGGCAACAAAGAAGTAACATCTCACCCCGGAATCGGGAAAACGGACAATGAACCAAGATAGATATAGTCCAGAGCTCTGCAACCTCTGGGGCCACGTGTGTCTCTTTAGTCCCTGATCTGCAGCTCTATGAAGCTGACCAAAACTTACAGCACATTTAATTGTTCTGGGTTTTAGACTCACAACAAACAACGTCTAGTTTGGCTGTTACTTTCTGTCAAATTTCTGCAAAAGTTTGAACGGCACTACTATTGTTTGCTTTGTTACTTCTAAGTGGGATAATTAATTTCTCCTCACATTAAAGGCCAGGCAGGCCTGAAGAGTTCAGTGTGTTCATTTTCATCTAAAGGTAGAAACTAGAAGTTTTTACTTCTTTACTTCATTGAATTGGGATTTTTTTTTTCCGTCTCAAAATGTAAAAATATGAAAAAAATGTCCAAGTATCTCAGTGTGAGATTGACAGATGGATTGGTAAAGCGTCTGCAGTATTGCGGACTCTGTACCAAGCTCTCTGTTTACCGATCAGTTTATGTTCCTGCCCTCACTTAGACTGGAAGAATGAGAGATGTCTGGACCTCCCTGATCCAGCTGCTGCCCCCGAGATCCGACTTTGGTACAAGTGGAAGATAATTTATGAATGGGTAGACAAAAATTTTTTGAAATTCATTATTGATTCTTACTTTTAAAATGTCACCCCCACTGGTCTTAAAAGCCCCCTCCAACTACATCAAAGTGGCCCATGGGCCGATCGTCTCAGTTGTAGCAGGTTTTGTGGCTCCGCCGGCCTTTTTTTATTTCATGAGCGAAGGGGCTGAAACAGCTCTTTTGATCAAAAAGGTTGCAGACCCCTGTTCCAGTCGGTGCACACCTCCACACACATCATACCTGCCTCCGCTCTATGTGCCCTCCACATTTATAATTTAATCTACTAGAATACATTATTGAACTTAAAAGTTAATAATTGTCCATCATTGATGTGGTTTTTAGATCTGGACGTTCTAGTCTCAGATGTTTTCTGCCATAAGGAGAGCTCCCATGTCAAAATACAAGCCAGGAGCTCTAAAGCTCAAGGAAGTCAGAATAAAAAAGTGTTAATGATAAGACAAGGTGCTCATAAGAGATCTGGATATTATGAGAGAATGTAGTGCACATTTTTTTTATTTTTTTTTTAAGTTTTCAAAATTCAAGCACAAGATGATGAGCCTCCGACTCACACGAGAAAAACGAGAACCCCCGAAAACGTTGAGATATTTTTGAGACTTCCTCAGAAACTGCGTTACAGCCTGGTGAGATAATATCTTTAACAGTAGGACAATAACTTTAAATGAATAATCAAATAATCAGATCCAGATCATAAAAACACCAGAGTCTATGAAACATCTCATCCTTCAGTAAAAATCTGCTTAGTGTTTAGGTTTCGTTCATCAGCACTCTCTGCTGTCACTTTTTAAAACCGGACCAACAGAGTAAATACTGCAGACGTTTTACATCCTGCAAACGACTTGCCCCCTTTTTTTATTAAAAAATAAAATAAACTGCAGCCTTAAAGCAGAGAGTGATCGAGTTCCTCAGGTCTCTGAAAACAATCTGTTTCTTTCTCCGACCGTCCCGAACAAAAGCAGCTCTGTGCGTCTTCAGCTGACCACACAAAGTGTCTTTTTATCGCAGCGCCGCCACAAGATTTCAGTGAAGTGAACATGAGATTCAGAAACTGCTGGACTGAAACCCAATCAGGTCTGACCGACACACACACACACACACACACACACGCGCACACACACACACACACACACACACACACACACACACACACACACACACACACACACCACTGAGGCAGTTTCCAGCCATTAAAGGCTCATTCTGTTAGATTTCTTAGATAAACCACAGGCTGCAGACAGGCCCATTTTTCCAGCCGAGTTAGACGAGCGTGTGTTCATCACAGCGACAAAGATTGTGATTGAAATAGAAAGAATGTTTGTGTTCGGAGGGAAGAGTCCCGAGCACATGACTGCATTCCTGAATGAGAGAGAGGGAGGAAAGGAGGAGAGAATTAGAGATGGAGGAGAACAGGAGGAGTGACAGAAGAGAGGAAACAAATGGAGGAAAATAAGAGAGTTGTAGAGAATGGGAGATGATGGAGAAGATGGAAATAAAAACAATGGAAGGTACCTCAAGAAATGAGATGAAAGTAAAGAAAAACAAAAAGAGAGCAAGAAGAATGACAGAGTAAGAACATAAACAAAGAAGTGCGGAGAAAAGTGGGAAGCTACAACACGGGAAAAGAAAGACTAAAAAAAGATAAAATGGAATAGAGGGAGAAGACAGGATAACGGTGGAGAAAGAAAAAGTTTCAAGAAAATAAAATCTAAACCGGACGAATCATCATTGATGATCAAACGCAGGGAGAGAAAATAAAAACGGGTCCAGTGAATAAAAAAAGTGAAACAAGAGATGGTTTGATGGACTACAAGTCCCACAATGCACCTCACCGCCAAAACTGTAAACAGAGCCAAGCTTGCGATCCCTAAATCAACCCACGATTAAAGCTCATCCCTAATTGAGCAGGTAAATTAACTCCAAAGCAAACATTTAAAGGGGACCACATATTCAAAATTCACTTTTTAATGTTTTTTTTACTCAACTTTGGGTATTTACTTCATAAAAAAACAGTCCTATTTACTCTAAGTAGATTTATTTATCTTTGATAAATACACTTCGTTTCCCACTTCCTGCGGTTTGTGACGTCACAAACCGCAGCCAACCACCTCAAACCTGAGTCCAGCCCCTCACCTAGCAACCCCTGGTTAGGCTCAACCCACTTCTGTATTAAACACATGACTGTTGTTTTTCATGATTTCATCTCATCTTTTGTTTATATGTTCTTAATTTCATGTGTACAGCACTTTGTTGCAGCTGTGTTTTTTTTAAATGGCTTTATAAATAAAGTATAATTGTTATTTTTATGTTTTAGTTCAATTTTTAGTGTATTTGCGATCGCTCCCAACGCGCAGCCGGCAAAAATTAAACGAGCGGACCCCCGGCGTAGGGACCGGCGGCAACGGGACACTGCTTCTGGCGCGATGGAGCGGAGCTTCAACTGTACAGCCTCGCTGCTGCCTCGCAGCAGCCTCGCAGCAGCGAGGACCTTCTCCTTACGGATTAATTTACGGGAGACACTTGGTGAACTTTGTGTTGTCTTGACTGGAACAGCGATAACTCCCAAAATCTCCGCGTGCAACGAGCGGAGCTGGCGAACACCGGAAGAGGAACAAGCTAACATTAGCTTCGGATTCGGGTGGTCTCATGCTAAAAGGAGCAGCAAATTGCGGCGCGCTCAGACGGGTTTCGGTAAGTTATCTTAAGCTAGCACTAACAGTAAGTCAAATGAGTAATAAAAAAAGAGCTAATTTTAAAACAACAACACATTACAGATACTGGCTGTTACAGAGGGCGTAAACAGATCGTTGAAGGGCGTGGACTTCAGAACTTGTATCAGAAACCGGTCGTTCAAAACGAAAGTTAAAAATGGCAGAATTAAAAAGGGTATAATTAATTATCTAAGAATTATTTTGTGTATTAAAATGAATTTATATTGTCAAGATAGCACACAGACATAACATAAAAAATTTAAAGACCTATATGTGGTCTCCTTTAAATATTTAAAGGTCCACTGACATCATCTTTGAACTTTGCATGAAATGTTACAAGATACATATCTTGTATCATTCAACTATGTTCGTTTTTGCAAACAAAATGATAAATTAATGAAAATTCCTTTCAAGTGTTTCTTCACGGAAAATCTGACTACACGTGAATGCAACATCTGTGACGTTGCAAGGAGAACGTCTTTAGACTGCCCCTTTTACATATTCATGGCGAATAAGAAATAAAACGATGAAATTATCAATCTAAGTGAAGATTTGAGCGATTTGTCTTCAGTTTGGAAAGCAGAAAGTTAGAGGAACAAGAAACAGCAGGTTCTAATTTAGGTCTGCACCCATATTTATTTGAGTCTTACCTTTTCAGGAAACGGGGAGCTCAGTCCGAGGGGGGGCAGCTTTATTTATTCCATTCTTGACAAAGTATTTCATCTTTTGGGAAAGTGAAAAGGCTCACTTGTTCACTGATGATATTAGAACACCCAAATGCGACACAACGTACCGGCATTTTTCAAGTTATACAAAAAAAGGCGATCTTGCTGAGAATACGTTATGAGTTATCCTAGCACGCAGACTGAAGGTCCTCCTTCCTACGTCACAGATGTTGCATTCGCGTGTAGTCGGATTTTCCATGAAGAAACACGGTTTTTCATTTTAAACTCCGTTTGAAAGGAATTTTCATTAATTTATCATTTTGTTTGCAAAAACGAACATAGTTAAATGATACAAGATATATATCTTGTATCATTTTATGCAAAGTTCAAAGATAATGTCAGTGGACCTTTAAAAAAACCTAATCTTTAAATAAAATCTGTATTAATGTTAAAACAGGAGGAGGAGCACGTGCAGGAGAGACATAAAACCCTCCGTGTTCGCCTTTGGCAGCAGACAATAAAAACCAGCAATAGGTTTTAAAATAGTCGAACTGCCTTCGCCGTCATGAAGGAGGAGATTCATGGAGCTGCAGCTGCTCCTTCAGCATCTTAATCAACCACCTGCTGACGGAGGCTCTGAACGGTCGTCCCCTCCGCCTCAGCTGTGGACGGACGAGTCAGAGCGGAGGCGCACGGCCTCCGTTAAAGCCGTGCAAGTGACGTATTTCTTACCCTGTTCACTCAGTGAATCCAATAAGAATAATAACAGACGTTTTGAAATCAACCACCTGCTGCTGGAGCTCTCAAACGAACCGTCGGCGCCGAATCGAGATGGGACGTGGTCAGCAGCTCTGCAGCATCTGAGCCAGAACCAGAACCTGGAGGTCAGACGGTCTGCCAGGACCGGCGTGGACACGTGCTCTGGTTAGAAGTGTGCAAGACGCATGCGAGATCCAGAGCGATCAAGGAGCGCCCACAGATAACTGACCTCTGACCTCAGCAGAGCGTGGCTGTTCTCATACGCGAGATGAGCTCAACCAGAAGGTGCAGCCGACGTCCACCACAGTGTTCCTGGACCTGACGCACGTTTTTTCACAGATTTGCTTCGAACTTTAGTGAACGTTAAAGTGTCGCTGCATCTGCCAGGAGAGGCAGATGGTTATAGAAGAGTTTTAAATAATTCATGATATACTGATGTGCATTTTCAGAAAAACAAACTGGACGATAACAGAGCACAGGTTTTTGAGCTTTAGGCCATGCTTAGAGAAAAAAAAATTTAAGACATAAAATTACAAGAATAAAGTAGTATGAGACTTTTTTTTTTTAAACAGCTCTCGTTTATTTATTTTTTCCACGAGTCAGATCCAGGACGTGACCTGTCAATCAATCCAGTAGACGTTGTCAGCAAGAGACCAATCTGAAGCTAAATGAGTCGTAATGTTATCTGAACTCCAACAAGATAACACGATCAATCACTACTGTTTACATTTACACTACTTTTTATATCCACACTACTGATATATATATATTCTTTTTACTAGCCTAATTGCATATGCCACTTTACCTCTATACCAATATCAAATACCTCATACATATACTTTAGACTAGCTTATCACTAACTTTACTAAATGTATTTTTACCCATTTTATATCCTTTATGTATTTTATATTTCAATTTGTCGCTGATAATGTTTGCTCTGTATTACACTGTGTTGGTTTGTTAAGTGTCCTTGGGTGTCCTGAAAGGCGCTTTTAAATAAAATGATTATTATTATTATTATTATTATTATACTGTGTACATAAACTTCATATGCTGCTTTGTCACTTTATTATAAATGTTAATGTCAGAACCTTCATTTTATTTTAGAGATATACTTTTTATACTTTTATACTACTATGCAAAAACTCAGGACAGTATTACACTTTTATTATTTCATTTTATGCTTATGTTTATTAAATGTTTTAATGTTTAAATGTTTACTGTTGCACCGAGGGACAGAGAGAAATGCAATTTCAATCCTGTGTATGTCCTATACATATCGCAGTTTTGACAATAAAGTTGACTTTGACTTTGATAAAGCAGGTTTACCATTTTATCTGTGGTAAAATGAAGAATGTTGAGCATCTCGTTAACTTATACTGTACTGTACTTTGTTATTGGTTTTATAAATAAGGAGACAGTTCATCTGTCAGCACATCAGCATCAGATTATTTTCAGTATCAGGACTTTGAACCTGCTCACAGTCAGGTGGTACGGCTCTGATGGGCTGCAGCAGCTCTGCAGGTAACAAGCATTTACCTTTTTTATTTTACTTTTCTTTTCTTTTCTTATTTTTCACTTTTTTTCTTTTTTATTTTTTCTTATTTTTCTCTCCTTTTTCTCCTTTTTCTTTCTTTTTTCCGTTTTTTTCTTTTTCCTTTTTTCTTTTTCCATCTTTCTTTTTT